>CAIGRL010037544.1:0-12757 GCA_903798325.1 Fraxinus xanthoxyloides
CTTGTGATTCTTGATTCTCGACCTCGACGCATCGCAACACAACGCATTTTAGAACACTGGATAAAAGTATGGTTTCAATTTTATATCTATAAGGTAGTATGGTATTCGGATATTGGGCATCTGGTAGATTACTGTTTTGTTTTGTGTATAACTTGGTAAAACCATAGTTGATGGGGGATAAAAGGTCTTTGTTCAATGAAGCAGTGTTCTTGTACATTATTTTTTTTTTTCATGTTGCATTCTAGTTATTGCCATGCCTAGTCTTCATTTGAACCGTCAGAAAATCTCTTTCTGATAAACCCTTTTGGTATCCAAATATACTTCGTCTATAGTTTATGTTATTTGTTGACTCATCTAAGCTTTGGCATGTAAGGGCCCCTGTATTACTAACTTTCGACAATGATATCTGAATCTTTACAGCAAGAAAAGGAGAAGGCTATGGTTAATGAAATGATTGCAAAGCTTACAACTGTTTGCTGGGACAAATGCATCTCAGGCACTCCTGGGAGCAAGTTCAGTTCTAGTGAGTCGTCCTGTCTGACTAACTGTGCTCAACGTTACATGGATATGAGTCTCATCATCATGAAACGCTTCCAGAACATGCAGTGAAGTTAGATCTGTGTCTCAGAGATATTTTTATTGACCTCTATAGTTTATTCTTAGTAATCTTTTTGCTGCTACTACTAAGTGAGATGTTGGGGATATTTCTGATAGTAATGTTATGAATTGATAATTTGCTGGTGAACCAAAAGGGCTGCAACTTACAAGTTTTTTTGTTCAATGCCTTGCTAAATAATACTGCTAAGAAATTAGTTGCGGTTAATGGATAAAATTTAATAATTTACTGTATGGCTCTACAAAAATGCACATCTCGAAAGACACCAGAAATGTGCCATGAATGTGAATGCAGTCAGCTGAGCACGGGCGTCATGTTAGACGTAGGTTGTATAGCCTCTTTTGATTAGTGAAACGTTAAAGGTGAAGGGTTGAGGATTAAAGTTTAGTGCTATTTATAGTCAACGACTATAGTTAGGGTGGGACATGGGTCGGTTCGGTTCGGTTCTCTTTCCAAAACTTTCGAGTATTTAATAAATGGAACCGTCGGGTACAAATATAATTATGGAACCGTTCGGTTAGGTTTTGTTCGGTCTCTTACCGTAATTAATTTTTTTTTAACATTTGCAGTAATACTATATAAATATAGTTAATGATATATTCATTCGTAACTTTTACAAATTAACGTAGTCTAATTTAAAAATATATAAATAACAAGATGTTGAATAAGATTAATTTAATGTACACATACAAAAAAGTAGGTAATAATATTAAAACATTGGCTTTGGCTGGTGAATGGTAGATATCCTCTAAATTTGGTTAAATGGAGCATTAGGGAAGAAAAATGCATTTTGGATTGTGATAGAATTTTAACAATCTTGAGTCTTGAAGTGACTGGCTATGATCTGATAATTCTGCCATCTCATTTTCTAGTAAAAAAATATCCTATCAAGTCATGGGGTTGCTTTGTTTTTTCAGCTGTCTCCTGTATTAATTCTGTTAAAAAAAATCTGTACCTCTAGAAAAATCATTTTCCTTAGGTGTTATTGGTAACAGATAAATCCCCAAGTATGCGGGATTTATTCACAAGGGACTTACAAGCCCCCTCACAATGGGCCTGGCCCCACATGTATATTTTTTTTAAAAAATTGCTGAGGGTCCCACCATATGTGTTACATGTGAAGTGTATGTGGAAAATTTCCCCGTACTTCAAGCAGGGCTCATTGGTAAATTGCTTCTTCTTCTCTACATGCATGGCTAAAAGTGTGAAATACAAGCCATTCTTTTATCACTTTTCCTCACATTAAGTGCTTTTACGTGGTTCTATGACTTATTGCGCAGAGACATAGTTATCTTGAGTTTGAACTAAACTAACATTATGCCGAGTAGATGAATACGTAACAGAGCTATCTTAAGTTGTACTAAGACAACAACATGAATTATATAGAGCGGTTAAATATTTTATAAGTGGATAGATTATAAAAGTAGTTTTTTTAAGAATGATAAGTTGCTTTAATGATTAGTAGGCAGATTTAGTTCTCCAATCAATTGTTCTACAATTATACCATACTAAAACGAATTTGTTAAGTTATATGAGACTCAATATGACAATTAAAAGCTACTTAACAAGTGAATTTCTTGAGAAATATGTCTCAACTTACATTTCGAACAAGTCATTGAGTAATTTTTAAGCTAACTCAAAATACGATGGATTACTTAGACCATGTTTAAGCCATATTTTTTTTTTAAAAAAAATGTATTTTGAAATAATATTTTGATGGAGAATGTGTAATTAAAACATAAAGAAATGTGTTAAATTGCGTATAATATTAATTTATTAAAAATTGTGACCGAAAATAAAAAATAAAAATATATTTTTAAAATAATGAGAACCAAACAAGGGCTAATTAAGTTTACATCACTTCATCTTGAATCTTTATTTCTTCTTAAGAAAAAAAAAATACAATTTTCAAAAGAGAAAAAAATAAAAAAATAAAAAAAAATTAAAATGTTGGTGGGTCACTTGCCCCACCATGCTCCACCCCCTTCCGCCCTAGGTATTGGCATCAATCATGCTAAATGTACATTTTTATTAAATCATATCAATTGACGACATCGGATCAAACGATTTTAAGCCCTTGTTTAAATTCTATTTTTTCAAAAAAATTATTTTTAATCATGCATTCTCCAATAAAATACTATTACACGCAAATCCAAAATTTTTCCTTAATTTTTAACTACTCTCTCTCCATCAATTTACTATTCCAAAATACATTCTTTCTCCCAAATTTTATGGCTAAAACAAGGTCTTAAAAAACACTTTCTTGCCAACATTTTTTTTTTTTTTTGAAAACAGTGAAGTATAAAAACAATGTCAAATTTTGAGTGTGCAATTAGCCTTGTTCATTTGGTGTATAGGACAAAAAATTAAAAAAAAATCTGCATGTACAGAACATTTTCCACCAGAAATTATACTTACATGGGGTGGGCTCCATGTGACTTAAATATTCTTAAAAAATGGGACCCACCTCGGGTGTGTATTCTGTTTCATTTCCGGTACAAAACTTCTGTACATGTAATGCTTCTCAAAAATTAAATAGCAAAAATATGGTCGCTTTTCCTATACTGTATTTTCTGGCATTAAATCAATTCTACACATATTTAGCAGCCAGTGAATTAAAACAAACTTTCAGCAAGTAACGGAAGAAACGGAGAGGGGATAACGATAGGTGTTTGCATACTGGAAGGAGATTGTACGGCCATACTCTAGGGGTTTACCATCATTGACCAGACAATCGTCGAAGTGGAGCCGCTTGAAGACATGGGGGTTGACGAGCCGAGCAGAGCTGAACCACCCACAGCTGACATGGATCCTCGAAATGCTGCGCCCCACAACACACACGTTCATGATCTCCACGGTGTATGTAGGTATCCCATTTGGCAGCGGCTGCGTTTGTCCTTGGCTTATAACTATGTCTGATTTAGAACAATTATCGCCCCATATCCTATTTGGGTTTGCCTCGTTCTTCTTTTCCCCTTCTTTTCCTCCTGCAGTTTAAAAGACAATCAAATACAGACAAATGAACTACTTGAGCACAAAAAACCCTTGACGCGTAATGTTATTCAGTTGTGTCATCAAACATATATGCAATATGTCCATTATATTTGAAGAAGGGTCCAAGTTAAGAAGTATCAAACCATCCTAACAAAGAGTGCCCAATAACACACAGCAGGGACTGAGACCATCTACCCTGATCACAAGCCAGGCCATGAACGTGCTGGGATATCTCAAAATAAAGTTGCACCGTCCACCGTTGACACCTCGAAACTAACTGTAGTGTTGAACAAGATGCCACTTTTCAAGGTAATAATAAAAAATTAAGCATATATTTGTGCCTCATTCTTTAAAACTCGGTTTCCCCAATCTTATTTTCAATTACACATGTTTCCAATAAAATAACTATGCATGTAAACCCAACATTCTCCGTACTTTTTAATCTCATATTCTCACAAAAAAAAAAAGGTTCACTTTTTATAACACTTACTCTAAAAAAATGGGACTCGGTGGGGCTAAACTTTTGGGAGTTGCTGCAAAGGCAAAAGGAAAAATACAACAGAGCCAAAAAGGGTGAATTGGTGCTTTCAAGTCAACCAAGCCAAAAGAGGCAATGGAATAGGGAACATAGACCCTTTATTTTTTTCAATTATGCATTCAATCTTTCTTCCAACTTTTTGATCTACTCTGTAAAGCTAAAATGCAGCAGCATTAAATGTTAAATTAAGAAGTCTTATTTAAGCACACGTGTGCCAACATCTACTTGAAAGCAAAATAATGTAGCCAAATTCTTTATTACCTTAATTACTCGACGTGTAACTTTATAGTAACACATAATCACCAGAATATAAGACTTCAAGAAGCAGGAGTAGGCTCTAAGAAAAAGGGGGGTTATGTATTGGTCGGCCTAAAGCATACCAGGCCATGCCGAGTGCGCTTGTCCACTCAGGCTTGGACGGCCCAACACATTTTGGCACCGAAGGAGGGAAGAAGGGACTGAGATGCACCACCCAAAATGGACTTGAAGGAGTAGGTAATAGGCTAGGAGGGTGGGGAGGGCGTGAAGCAAAAGTAGCAGAGGACCTGGTGAGCCGGTAAAGTAGGCAGAATTGTACACAGACAACAGAGAGAAAAGGGTGGCTAAGGCTGCGACAATGCTGCTTGGTGTTGCAGTATAGAAGCGACAATGTAGAGTCTTGCCTCTCGCATATACATGCAAAGAGGGACAATGCAAAAGGGAAAACAATCACAGAACACATAATTACACACAAACACATACATGATTGTAACAGTGTACATTGGGCATTCAGAGTCTCTCTTTTTTGTACTCTTTGTTCATGCATAATCCAAATCCTATTAATGAAGGAGGTTTATCAATGTACGAATTATGTATTCAAACTGAAACCACTTATCGAAAACTTTAAAGATAGAGTATGGATTAATTACCAATAATGAAAAGCTTCCGGTGAGTAGAATAGAAACATTTCTTCTGGGCAGTACTGCTTGTGCTCTTCACAGAAGAAACTGGACTGAACTTCATCAAGCCATGATCTGAAACTAAATTAATCAAACAAAAGATTAGAAAGAAAAAAGAAAAAGAAAAAAAGGCAATGCCTTGCAAATCGAGCAATATTATTCAATTTTTAGGAACTTCTAAAATAAAATGGGATTGAAATAATTGAATTATCCCAAATAATTTAAATTACAAAATAAGAACATGACAGAAAAGGGATTAAATACGGAATCAAGCATGTTGTCGCTGAAAGAGAGGCCATAATTTAACAAATTAAAGCAATTTTTTTGTACCCACAAAACAAAGATTGAATACAATCCACAAAAAACATGCACACACACGTGTGTTCAATGAACACTGACCTGTATAGATTCCAATAATTAACAACAATAATGTGACGGCAAACACCACCGTGAATGAAGCGTTGCTCGGCCACCTTGTCAATGATTCGAAACTCATATTTTTTTATTTTTTCAAACAAAGCCCTAGAAGTTAATCTCCGAGCAAGATTGAGTTGCGTTTTATTGAGTTCACTCGGAAATAGCTGCTAATAGCCTAGGAACTAGACCAGCAAATCACCGCCAAAACGAAACTTTATAATCAGTACACTGACGAAATCGCAGCTTTATATTCTTTTAATTCTTGACTGAAATCCGATGGAGAGAAGAAAATGCATTGATATGACTGGACAAATCTGCAACACCATAGCATCAAACGATTAATTTTTCACGTCAATATATATATCGATACAAACTATAATAGTATATCTATATGTATGAATACACATGTAAACATATTATTCATACATCAGGTATCAAAGGAGGTAGAATTTTCGCTTTGAAAGGAATAATCACGTGAGGTTTTTGTATGTGTGTGTATATATAGAAGAAGAAGAATGGGAATTTAAAATCCCTCTGGAATTTTCACAGAACAAATTCATCAATAAAAAAACCAAAACTGTTAATGGCAAACACAGTATTATTCCAATCCAGTTTAATGAAAACCCAGAAGGAAAAAATAAAAAATAAAAAACTGATGATACATTGGCTTAAGCATGAAGATGTATATATAACAAAGTATTTAAAGTCTATGAAACGCGGCAATCGCCGTGTCATTTTCACCGTTGATTTTGGGGAGAGAAAGGGATAAGAATCCAATTCGAAGACGCGCGCGAGCAATTGCAATTCCCAGCTAAGAGCCTATGCTACAGCATAAGATAGAAATACAGGGTTCTTACGGGGGGGAGCCTGGACTTGTGGGCCCTTTTTTTTTTTTTTTTTGCGTGAAAACACAATATTCTCTGCTCGTGTGAATTGTCAACGAATTTAGTGACTTAGAAATATGGCAGCACAAAAGTTTTACATTTCAACTTGTAAAACACTTGAGTTCACGAGCATCTTGAGAAAAAAACTCAGCCGTCCAAGCAAAATTGGACATGGCAAAAGGCCATCCACTCTTGTGATTTTGTGCAAAAAAGGGTGTTTGCATTTCCATTTTTCACACATTCAAGCGTGAAAAAGTAGCCTCCATCACACGATGATCAATTCCTTTGTGTGCTCGCCTTGAATTGAAAGCCTCAATATAGTCACCCAGCCCGGAATGGATTAATATTAAACAAAATCAAAATTAAAATATTTTTAATTCCTTTTCCTCCTTTACTTATGTTCAATAATGTACGAGTTACGCTAGTCAATTTTACATTTCAAGAATGTCATTTGTCTACAAATACTCTAGTCTTTAAGGGACAACTAAGGTTACATGTGTTCTAAAAGATTTGTCGAGATGCGGGGCATGAAAGAAAATGTCTCGCTTAGCGCCTAGATGGAAAAAAAAGAGTTGATCGTATCAGATACTTTTTATTTGACAAGTGATATTTTTTTGTTTTGAAGTTCAGTCCAATGAAAATGCTTAACTACAAAAACAAAGGGAGGGGGGCAGCAATTTCCTAACACGAATGCATACAAAAGTTGTCGTTTGTTTTTACTTTGCATGAATTAGTGTTACAAATTACAAATCTCAAATCATGGTAGGATAGGGGATTGCTTGTGAATATTATTAAATGCAAGTTGGTGAGGAAGATTCAGTTCTAGTCACCCAACCTGTAAAGTCAAGCCCCAACAGTCAGTACCTGCGTTTTCTTCTGTCAATTATTTTTTTTTTTTAAATTTTCACATTGAATAATCTTCAAAATTCGTGAAGCTATTAATGCGGATCTATCTATCCTTTTGACATTTTTCAACGGGGTATGTCTGTCTTTTCCATATATTATAATCCCTCCAACCATCATCATGTACCATGGAACAATGCACCATCATGTATGGATGTAAATGCATCCATTCATGTATGTTCTTTTTGCCCCTGTTTGGTGGCCTTCAAGATTTCAAAACATATTTTTGAATATTATTTTTTGAAAAATATATGGTTGAAAATGATGAAAACGTTATGGGTTTACATGTAAAATATCTTATTGTGTAAATGTATGGTTAAAAATAATTTTGTAACAAAATTCAAATTAAATTAAAGGTTATCAAACATGGCTTAATGGAGACCAATGCTGTTTACAAACGAGGGAGAGTCACAGCTACCACAATTATAGAATATGTCATAACGTACCATATCAATAATATCAATATTCCCACTTATTCTAAGTGTTACATCCTTAATTCCATAAATAATTAACATCGAGTCTTCCTCATTATAATGAACGATAGCCATTGATACAGTACAAGTTGTTGAAATCCAAAGGTTGATATGCTTCCACGAAAACCCTAAATATACTTGAATAAACACATAACATTCAACTTGCTAAATTTATTATATTCGTATACCTAATCTCCAATACGTATGCCATGGCTAAGAGAATATTACTAAAAATGCTTCAATAATCGTTGTAAAAAGGGATTTTTGGTTTCCTTGCCAAACATATGTGTCCCACGTGAGTGACATCTCACCAGCCATGTTCATTTCCATGATTTTGATACTAATTAATTACTACTTAATTGGTTTAATGAGGTACTGGAATTTTTAGATGTAACCATACAAGAATGTTGTAATTTTCATGCTGATAAAAGGAAATATAACCCCAATAATGCGGCAAATTTTATGCTAAAAGAGATTCTTAAAAACACCACACATTTTAAACCTTATTGCGATAATACTTTACTCATAATATTCTTTATTACGATATCTAGCATAGAACATAAGATGGAACAAATAAGATTTGCTATTCTAAAAATATTTTTGAGACATTGGCATATCATGTCTTCATAGTAGATTTTCGAGGGTGTAATGTGTCAAGGTATGAAAAATATATTGACATCTTCTCATCTCTTAAAAACAGATGGTGTGTTGATGTATCAAAAATATATTCAAAGAAAATTAAACGTGAAACAAAACAATTAACAAATTTTCATCAATTCTTTTTTATTTAATTTTATTCAGTATGCCTAGCCATTAGGAATATATTTGTTTATTTAAATTCGATATTCAAAAAGCTTCTAATATTTTATCTTACTCGTATCTTGAAAACCTTAACTGGTAAGAAAAAAACAATTTTGTTCACTGAATTCAGTCTTCAAGTATATATGAGATGGAAAACATGGTTCACATACTTGTACTCTTTATTCTTTGATCATGAAATGTTGTGTTATAAAAAAAAGATGGTGACGCGTTCAAGAAACTAATTAACTACACATAAACTAGCCTTTCGGACAAGATATTGTAGATATTGTCAATATTAGTACGTAAATATCACTTATAATTAATAATCGGTATTTCTCTTAATAGACACTAAAATAATTGATTCATAAGTAGGTGGCCCTTTAAGTAAACAAGAGATTCCATGTTTAGCTCAAGGTCAGTGTATCTGTCACTCTTCACCAATTTTTTTTAATGTAATTTTGTAAATTGAAAATGGTGAAATGTAATATAATATGTATTGCAGTCTGTCTTGGAATTGGTATTCTTTATTTCATTCCCAAGTTATCCCACCTAGTCGCTAAGCGACCTCACTGTTGCTCTTACAACTGACCAATGAAAATGGAGCATCGGAATGAGCTTCGTGACCTGAAAAATGGCCGGACTCTTCTTGTTGTCACTCGCCGTGATAAATAATCAATATTTTTTTTAACTTCATGATTTCTTCCAAATGAGACTCGAATTTAAGTAATTGACGTGGTGAAGGTTCGTTGTTATAATTTCAGCTAGGTCTTGATATATAGGAATCGAAGAATTATCTTTCCTTGCGTTTGAGGTACCCTTCTCCCAAAGTTTTACTAGACTATTTTGCCGAGTTCTTTGGAGAGAGTCGCTTCGTGGCCTTAGGTATGCTCTACCTATCCACCTGCGTCGATCGAGAATTCTCATATCTAAATCGATTTTTTATCGATAGATGGACATTGATAGGGTCAGTTTAAAACATATATAATCAATTGAGTGATTTCATAGTAATTTTTTTGTATCAGAGTACGACTTATATTTTCATTAGCATCAATATTATTAATAACGAGATTCCAGAGACTAGGTTAAAAAATAATTAATTTAAAAACATCAGAGTGCTGACGAATTAAAAGGGTTGATCCGGTAGACAGATCTAAAACTAAGGGATTTAATCTTTAACCTGTCTGGGAAAAAAGGTCAACCGTATCTATGCTGATTATGTCGTCGTTGTAGTAATCTTATTTATCTGCTGCACCAGAAAAGCTGTCCACGTTCTAGAATTACAAATTTTTAGAGCTGTCTTCATAAAATATTTACACAAAATCTGAAGTGACAAATTCTCAAATCTACTTCAAGTTTTAGTGTGGGAGGTTAATTAACGTGGCTGGAGAGTAAGAGAATTGGTCTGAATATAAAAGTGTTGATTCAACCACATAAACGTTGAAACTCAATTCAAAAATTATAGAGCCACGACTCGAGACTACACTATTTTCATCTACCACATGCGGCTAGTAACAAGAGTATATTTTCATCTACCGGTATTTGTGTGCCCGCCATAGTTTCAGCCACGACTCGAGACTACACTATTATTATTATTATTATTATTAGACATTGGCTATGTATACGAAGCTCATCGTGTGGATCTGCAATCTCAAGGCCACAAAGGAACCTCCTGACACTGCAAATATACCAATACCAAGCCCCCAAACACCTTACCATGAGCTACTCTTAATAATTGTTAGGCCTTAATCGGAAGATCTATGCAACACGAAAAATTGTATAATATACCCGTAGGGCAATGGCAATTCCATTATATTCAACATTAACATCTCATTTATGAAAATCATATGTCAATTTTCACAATATTCTCTCTTTACTCTTACTATCTTTTCTTTACGAGTTATCTCTCTCATTTTCTTGCATATGTATGTATGCGCACAAGAGTTCCACAATATGTCTCGTGCATCACATATGAGTCATGATGACGTATGACATTATTTTAATGGTTATGCATCTATGCTAATAATAAAATCATATTCCAAATATTATATTTTATGTACATTTCATCGTAAATACATTTCATGTAATCACGTAGAAATGCATTATAATGTAAATACTAGTATTTGAATCTTTACTTACCTACATCCCTGCCTATCTCTGCATTCAAGACTTCATTCATTTATATTTCACATCTAGGTTAACATATGCATAAATCAAATATCCATATGTTAGTTATGAACAAATTATATGTTAGTTGGGACCAAATTATCTCTCGTGATCAACTTAGGTTAAAAATACCAAACTTGGGGTTCCTAGGTAATAAGGTGGGCGTCGACACTAGGGAACCAATGCGCAGAACATGTGAAAAAAATTAAAGTGGCAAGATTGATATAGAGTTTTCCAAGCTAATATGGACCTCAATTTTGAATTTTGTGCCAAAAAAAAATGAGCATTTTCATCCGAGTTGCGCTACTGTCTGAGCCAATACCTAGAGGTCGACCGATATCTCATTTTTTATGCTTTGGGCTTGCCCCACTGTATGGCGATCATTTCTAAGGTTACTCATCTAAAAAGTAATTAAAATGCTAAATTAAGGAAATTACCTTTCCAAGTAGAGCAGCTTGTTTCTGAGAGAATTCAAAGCTTTTAAAATGAATCACCATGCGCCCCTTATATCTTGTTTTCTGTAGGGGCTTGGCAGCGATTAAGATAAATCTTTTATTTCTTTAGGATAATTCTGTTACAAAATTAACTGCAAAACACAATGCTTGTACTGTTGGAAAAAGGAACAAACTGAAATGAACAGTAGCGAATCACATACTAAACAAGCACAAACTGGAAATAAAACAGGAAATGAAAATTGCAGAAATGTATGAACCGCTGTAAAGAGAAGGGATCTGCAAATCGAGTCTCGTGTAAACATAGTGTACGCTCCCCACCGTAAGTGTTTGAGGTTTCCATGATACAATGGAGGAACCTGCATAAATCAAGCACTGGATTTGCAATAGAAACAGAAGGACAAAAACAGTGGAAAATATTTTTTTGAGGCGATAAGGACCGCGTAAATAGGCTGGGAGTTACAAGTGTCACAACATTAATCCGACCGTATAATTCTCAATTTGAATTTCATTTTTCTCTTTCAACCCGATTATTATTTTTAGTAAGTAAATATATAATTTCGATATTCTCATGGAGAAGAACACAAATTAATTTTGATCTTCCAAAATGAAAGAACGGGTCGCACTCAAAATTATGCCCAAATTAACGTATTAAGCCACTTCCCAACTTGCAATTATTTTTTTTTAAAAAAAGTTAATCACCCTTTCAACCCATTACTTTATTACAATTTCTAGAAATTCTCAAAAAAAAAAAAATGAAAGAAAGAAAGAAAGAAACCTAAAAATCACCGGAAAAACATGGGATGTTTTATTACAATTAAAAAGACTGGCTTATTTGAATTGCCAAAAATGTTGTCCGAAAGTTATGTTACCTTACCTTCTTCTTATGGGTACTACTGGGAAAAATATGATTGCAAAATATTCTGTTTGAATTTAATGTGCAAAAATTCAAGAAGACTAAATGCATGAACGGTTGGATATAGTCATGTCTCAAGATGCAACGGTTATTTCTTCAGGTAGCGTCACTTCTAACCACGAGAAATGGTGAACAATGCTTTTTTTTTCGTACTCTTCGTAAATGAAGGGACTAGGAAAATATATTTTTTAAGTATGATTCAGAAAATGTTTTGCAATGCTGACGAGTATGGTGAAATCTTGTAATCGATACACGTATGATTTCATTATGGATTTCATGGACTCCCCCGGTTTTGCAGCCGATTCCGGTCTAGTCTGAATCACATTTATTTATACTTTATGGGTGTGTTGTCGGATTTTTACACCATTTGCATACGACTTTTTTTTTTTCCATGATAGAACTGTGTTGGGTTTTGATACCCAATAAATGCCGAGCGATGATATTAAACTGGTTTATTGGATTACACTTCATATGTCTCGACCGATGAGTAGAGTGAAATATAGACACTACAACTATTCAAACGGATCCTACAACCTATTTGGGTCATTCGAAGTAGCTTAATGAAGTGAAAATTATAACATACCAGAATTTTAAACATCCAATTTCAAAATTCAGATTCTTAAGTTTTTATTTCAAAAATTAGATGATAATTAAAATTTTAA
>CAIGRL010037562.1:0-12567 GCA_903798325.1 Fraxinus xanthoxyloides
TTTATGAAAATTGTGCACATGTTAGGTCTTTGATGAGAAAAATGAACTCAGCACGTGAGATGTGTGTGAAAGACAAAATGAATACATGTGGTCCTCTACTAACAATTTAAACCAAAAGTCTACTCGAGGTGAAACAAGTTGAAAAGAAAGACCTGTAGTTATATTATTCACATTTTCTCGAGATAGGATATTTTTTTCGTTCTTATCTGCTAGAAGTTTCTATAGAAGAGGATTTATGTTTTTACATTTTATTATTATTGAATCAAAATATATATTTTCTTCCTCCCATTTCTTTTCTCTTAGATTCCTTTCTTTGTTACGTTTTTGTTATAAAAAAAAAATCAAGTTTATTCATTAAATGTTTCCTTCGGCTCTTTTTCTTGTTTGACGCTATTGTTTGTTTACTTTTGGCATGATTTATGAATTATGATGCTGGAAATGATGTAAAATTGCTCAATATTTTACCTCTTATTGCAGTTAATAGTGCTTATGTTGTTTTAATATTTTTTTAACGTAATTTATAGATTACTTTATCTAATTATTGTGCTTTTTTTCATTCTTCTGTAGATGGATTACATAAACACTTCTCATCCCAATTTTATTGGTGGGAGTAAAGCTGTAGAAATGGCAGTACAACAGATCAAGTCCTCCAGGGTTGCTGCAGTGATTCCCAGGCAGAAAGTAAGTATTGACTTTGCTGTACCGACCTATTTGCTATCTGTTTGCTTAGTAGGATTGCATGGATTAATTCATGATTTGCATTTCTCAATTAGGATACAGGAGATTCAGACAGAGCACCAAATTCTGAGAGAAGTCTGAAATCTCGTGCTATTCTTGCCAGGCCTGTGAATGGAATAGTTCCAGAGCAGGTAAGCTTTATATTGGCACTGGACCCTCCTGAGAACCCACATATCTTATTTGTCCTCTAGTGTTGTTAACTTTCTGAATAGAACTTTTGAATTTTTGTTCTGGTAATGGTAATTGTTTTTTCAGTCTTTGCATGACAAACAAGGTGTTCGACCTGCTGCAGATGTCGAGAAAACTGCACCGCCTGGTAATTTTTCTTTTTCTTTTTGTTTGAGAAAAAAAATTATCATCGTGTTATTATTCCCAAATATATTGGGAATAAAGCTTAGTTTGTTATTGTTTGATTCTTTCTCCTTTGGCTGAGCTGGATATGGCCACCCCATCCCCCTCCTTTGAGGCCAACCTGTTCTCTACGAATAACTTAGTGGCAATAACTATCATGATATGATGCAATATTTTATGCTTAACCAGTAAACAGCACTAGTTCGACCTGGGGAATATCATCAATATTTGGCGGCTATGATAATCGCACATCTGTTAAAGAGAATTCGACTAGCAAGCCATTTAGTGAACCTGTTCAGAGCGTGGAGCATAGTTTTTCTGTCATTCATCTGAGAGAGGTATGTTCATGGGGTTTCCTCTCCAGAATATTTGTTTGATTTGGTCATTGCGATTTTGTCTGTATTAATGCGCTAACAAGTTCTGTACTGTTTTTCTTGAAGCCCCCTGCTGTCTTGAGGTCGTCAGAAACTCATTCAGAGGATGCTATTGAGATTGCTATTACCAAGCTTTTATTGAGGTCATATTATGACATTGTTCGGAAGAACATTGAAGATTCTGTACCTAAAGCAATTATGCATTTTCTGGTAATTGGTTATTGTTTTACATTAACTTTTTGACTTCCTTTTCTCTTGTTTGTGATCTTCAAATTTTTCGCCATGGATTTAACCACCATAAACTTTACTATTCACATTTGGTGAACTCCCCCTACCCCACCCAAAAAAACAAAGAAAAATAAAGTAGTTAGTGGGTATTTATTGTTTGAAAGTGGATTGGTAGCATATAAAATCATTATAGTTCAGTTTTTAAAAAATATTGTATTAATTCACAAATATGCTGTTTGAATTCGGAATGATTGTTTTTCTAGCAGACAGCCTTTTTATTTTTGATAAGAGAATTTGATTATTCGTCTTGGATATGTACCTGGAAATGCCTGCAGTCCGATTTCTGCATTTGCAGATGTAAAGCTATCTACAATACTTTTGTGGTTTGACTATCATTGTTGTCTCTTCATGAATGATAATATGCCTTTCTGTGCCATTTTCCATCTCACTTGTTCAAATATCTTTTTATGAGTTTTATTTTTTACCTTTTGATGTTTTTATCCATCTTCCAGGTAAATCACACGAAACGGGAGCTTCACAACGTTTTCATCAAAAAGCTTTACAGGTATATTCTATTTTAAGAATTTATTAGTTTGGTCCATGGGATACCCAAATGGAACTTCAAAATAGTACTTGCATCTTGGTGTTTACAAAAGAAATCAGCTTGTGGCCTTTTCGCACTTCAATCTTGACTAGTAATTGGTTCATTTGACTGTAATAAAGAATATGTTACATTTGTCATTTACAAAAATTGTTATGCTCATATGTTAATGTTATGTATGGATCAGGGACAACTTGTTCGAAGAGATGTTACAGGAACCTGACGAGGTAGCTATGAAAAGAAAGCGTACTCGAGAAACCCTTCGGGTTCTACAGCAAGCTTTCCGGGTAAGTGCTTGATTCTTCAGTTACATAGAAGCGCTTCATGATTTTTTGTCTAATTTTTGAACTTGTATAGTAGTGGGCACCATAGTCTGGTTCTTTCAGGAATCTGGATGTGCATATATATGGCTTGTCACATATTTTCTAATATCATTTTCAGCCACACATATTTTGTAACCCACTTCACCCCGATTTTTAACCACATTCTCCAAAAAAAAAATCATTTTTCCCTTGGAAAGTCTGTGCCAAACAAGCTTTTAATGTGGATATCAGCATGGCTAATCACAAAGTAGTTTTCTTTTTTAGATGATAATTCATTGAGACTTGCTCTGGTGATTATTTATTTCATTCTGACCTTGATTTAACTGATGGGGATGAAAGTACACAAGCATAGACATCTTCCACGTTTGGCTTGTGAAAATGTAATTTTGGATATCTTTGGTGGGCAGAAGTTATTTTTGACTAAGCACCCAAATGCTTTTTGTTCGTTGAACATCGCTGATTTTCTTCCTTAATTGTTTTCTTCTTTCCCGAAAGGACTTGTCTTGAATTTGTGTTTTTCTGGCCCTGCATATCCTCTTATGTCAAATTCTTCTTCGGAGTCCCAAAGACAACTTAAATGATCTGTCTACTTTTGTATGTAGACATTGGACGAACTACCGCTTGAAGCTGATACAATTGAGAGGGGCTACAACTTAAGTACTGATCCAACTGGCCTGCCAAAAGTCCATGGGCTTCCAACCTCATCTATGTATTCTACTACCAGTGGTTCAACAGAATTTTATACTTCTCAGTCCAAAAACCCCAAATCCCGCAAGTCATCACATTCTGGTGAATTACACTCGCCATTTTATGGAAATGCAGATTTTAATGGTGGGGGGCGAAATTCTATTCCAGGCTTTTATCCAACAGTCGACGTGTAAGTTACTTGAAGTATGCATCAGACCAAGTTCTCAAATTCTCACATTCATTTGATGCCAGCATTCTTGCTAGATGGAGGACCATACTTTGTAGAACAAGTGTGGATGTTTTGAAAAAAGTTAGTATTCTTTCAGATGAAGACACTAAAATTTACCGTATTTTTCCCCTCAACATGGTTGGTTATACATGCATGGCTTATCAGAAGCTCCAGTAAGAATAGGAGCAATTGCTTCCCTCCTTTAGAGGTATGCTGCAAATTTTTACTGCTTTTTGTGGGATGTAGCGGATGTATCTAGCTCTCCTACTCCTTGAAGTCGGCATACTTTGCTTATGTTACACTTCTACTTTTTATCAACGACACTTAGTGTTGCCGGTATTGCAAAGTGTAAAGCTTCTTACGAGGCTTGCTTATAATACACGCTTATAATACACGTTTTATCCGAGTAATAGTGATGCGCGATTTTGAACTATGTTTTGGGAGTGCAATGGTACCATGTTCTGATTGTTTACAGGTAAAATTTTGTTGGGAAGTTCTTTGCTGATGTTCTGTGGCCCAAATCGACGTATCCCATTCAGAATTGTTGACGCAACTTAGGTTGATCAGACCAAATCACCATATCAATGTTCCATTAGATTCACCATATGACATAACCCTGCAGAGAATTTATTGATCCGCCTCGTTTAAAAGTTTTATTGGATAAGATTAGATAAATTTATTTATTTAGATTACGTGTTTCATAGCTTCTCTTTTAGTACTGGCTAGAGTTATTTTTTATTCACGTGTGAATAAGTTTCAATAAACGATTGATAGCAAGACATGAATTCGTTGGATTTGCCTTTATTGATATCTTGTTGAAATGAGGCTAGAACCTCGTACCTTTACAACTACTGAATTCATTTTGATTTATTTTATTTTTTTAATGAGTTTGACAGCATCGTCTAAAAGTTTAAAGGTGATAGGTTGATCGACTTATATTATGTTCGAACAAAAATAAGATACAAGCATGGAACAGAAACATACTCTAAACAACCCATAGCCATATGTCTGTTCTTTGCCAACATTGTTCTTAATCAAGCATCCAAGCTACAAATTTGGAAATGTAGGAACAATAAAGCTAGATGTATATTAAGTTTGACATTTTTGTGGGTGACAATTTTTTAGGGATTTTGCTACTTACAACATAAAAAGTGTACATAATAGATTACATAACATGATGTGAAGGAAATAGATTGGATGAAAAGTTGATTGTGTAAGTTGATAAATGAAAAAATTGATTTTGTTTTAAATTGACAAATGATAGTGTTGATACGTGGTATTATGTAATCAATTATGTAAATTTAGATGTAAATGTAATAAGATTCATTTTTTAGATATTGATTTTCAAACAATCAATGGTACGAATTTTGATAACATTTGGAGTGTCAAATTTAATGTACATCAAGAGAGTAAACTAATTTAATACATGTCTGAATTATGCCAAGTTTGGAAGTAAGATTCAAAAAGTTTACAGTCGTGCTACGCAACTAATCGAAAAGTCACCCTCAATATATATTTTATTGACTAACAATACTAATCTCTAATAATTCAGAAAAACAAGGTTCCCCATCTCTCTGGGAGTGCCTCAGGTTTGTCTTGTTCGACAAACAAATAACAAAAATACGATATTCTTTATTTTCAATATTCTAATTCAAAATGAAGCCTGGATGCCCAAGTCAAACGGCACATACAGGGTCAAACATTAATAAAATCGAAACATTGTATGGTAACTAACTGCATGCAACCCTTGGCGCATATAAAAAAAAATTAACTGTATGCACCCCCTTACGAAAAGTTGCATTCCCTCCCAAATGTCATCATTCAAAATGTATATATACATTGCGCACCGTATTCTATCTGCATTATTAGTTCTTCAATTAAAAGGAAGAGAGAGAGATTGGAAAGATGGATGCCGAACATTACGGTGGATGGGGTGTGGGATCGGTGGTGACAATGCTGTGTATTGTGTTGTGTTTAATATTTCTGCCGCTAGCAATGGGGCCGGGGTCGCTGCAACCGCCACCCTCGTGTGTGTTCCTCATTTTCCCTGTCTTGATGGCTGCCATTCTCATTTACCTTTACCAGGCTTCAAAAACTCGTTAGTTATAATGTTATTTAGAATTTTGTACACAATCCTCTTTTGCAGCAACATGAGTTTTTCCTCTGTATGTATTATGATTGTTTTGCGATTTTAGATACAAAAAATTACAGATTTATTAATGGCTTCTTTTTCTTTTTCTATTATATATATATATGAATATTATTCGATGTATAGAATGAAACTGCAGCAACCGGAAAGGCATCACTGGCCATTTGCGTGAGATCAATTATTCCGATCATAGCCTAAAATGGACAAGTCCATATACACAATGTGCCATTTCCTATCAACTTGGAAGAGATCAATGGAGAAGCCAAAAGTATCATACAAGAAAAATAAACAGCTATCTATATAAAAAAGAAAAAAACCTAAGAAATTTACAATTAAACAGACCCTTCAATCCAAGGGGGTTAAACTGGTACATTTCCTCCAGTCGTCTATCCAGTAAACTAAAATATTTTCCAAGAGTTGCATCATTTATTTGTGTTTCGAAATTTTATAAGTTTTAGTCTAACACCACCTCTGTATCTCACTACTATAAACAGAAACATCTCTATGGGTTTAATGTCAGCATCATCCTGAATCCCAATCAAATGGAAACCATGATTCATGTCCCTGGCCAGTCAGTATCCATATGTGAATCGACATTAACCTGCAGATCATAATCTTAATAAAAATGCTAAAAGTTGCTCATCCAAATGGAGTTCCAAGTGCATGTTAGATTTTAGTTTCTTTTTCTTTCTCAATATTGTCCAATCATCGATACCAAACATATAATAAAGGTACAGACCTGCTCACAGAAGTTTGCTGGAATGTCGAATGCTGTGCCGGAGACATTTGCAAGTTCTTCAATTGTTTCCTAGTAAAACAAAAGTCTCTATAAAATCAATTTTCAATCACCAGAAAAGGTCATTTAACTAACGAGACGTGCCCAAGAAATTGTAGAATGAAAAGACAAAACGTGTGCAAGCATCCACTCAATACAAAAAGATACCGCCAGTTTGGCTTAACAATTGAAGATAATATGACATTCAAGATCTTCAAAATATTACGTTTTACTCCTGAAAAAACAAATATATGCAGGATTGACTCAGTTCACGATTGTGCATGCAGAGGTGCGCCTCCTTTTAATGGGGCATGGAATTTGCTATGTTGAATATAAACCTGAATGCAGTTACGTTGGCATATATGACAACATCATGTAACAAACAATGGGAAGTTCAGTTCTTCATTTTTCTTCTGACGATTAAAGTAAATATACGCCATTTTCAACATAAATTGAAGTATCCAGCTTTCTAAGATCTTGCCATATACTGTTTACATGGATGTTCCTCAAGATTTTGAGGGTGCAGAAGGGGAAGAACAATAAGAACAATATTGAAGCAAACAGGTATGTTTGTAACCCCAACAAAACGGAGAAGTTTTGACCATAACTATCACCTGTTCGTCAAGGTTGACCGAAGAATTTCCTATTCCAATGGAGGAATCTTCAGTAATCCCTTCAGTAGTTTCCAATAAGTCCTGAAAAATGAAAAAAAGTGAAATCAACACTGAAGAATAGGGATTGCTACCGAGAAGCAATGACAATCATTTAACTGCAGGAAACCATCAGCACAAGATGTATCAAAAGCACTCCATTTCAAATGCAGATAGAAAATAACATTGATCAGCTGAGGCTGTCTTGACCAAGTGCGAGGAGAAGCATGATCAGATAGACATCATGCACTGTCCTCTACCCAACTGTTCACCAGATGGAGCAACTTTCTGGTACTCCCTTTGCTGCTCATTCCCGGTTTAAGATTATTGCTTATCAAAACATAATAAATTTCAACAAATTGACCCATTGCAAAGCCATCGTAACACAATTACAAAGCAGAGGTATAATTTTGGTTACTTGCGATATTTGCTCATGCACTTCAGATAATTTCATGAATTCAATTTGCATTGATTTTCTTGACCTATAATGTACACACCGACCAACTGCAAACACAATTATCAAACCGAGGAAGAATGTAAAAATCATCAAGGATCCTCTCAACATCATTTTCCTTTACTTTTTTTTTTGAGCAGATACGAGGGAACTACCTGTCACAGTGACACTTTCACTCTTGCGACGGCGGTACGTATTGAGTGATATTGATATAAGCTCATCCTCCCCCTTCTACACATTTAATCAAAACTAATCATATGAAAAGATCCTTGCAAATGAGCGGCTGAAAACATAATTCTAGGCAAATATCTGATTCTCTAGAATACAGATCCAAACCCTGGTCTGACCATTCTTTATTCTACTATGACAAGATATCTGCAGTATGCAAACTCCACTTTTAAAAAGACTTGCATGTTGAAAAGTGAGTCAGTGCTGCCATCAAAGAGAGTTTACCAAAAATAATATACTTGTGTGAATTTCTAACAATTGTACATAATCTGAAGTCCTTGCTCAATTATTGCTATATGCACAGCACAACCAAGAAGGCATGCAGTCAATCATTGTGGGTTTGCAGAATCCCAGATTTTGATAAATGCACTTCATCGATAGCTTATCAAGTAACCAGAGATAAACTGGAGGTATTCTAGGATCATCCAATAAAATGATGATTCCAGGAGCAAAACTACCTAGAGGGAAAAAAAATTAAAAAATATAACAATCATGCTACATGTACATCATGGTTGACAACGAGTTTGATACTCTTCCATGTAGCAGCAATCTACATCATTGATTTTAAACATATCCCATCATTGCCCATATTCCTTCCACCCAGGGAATGTCATCCTTGGTGTCAACCAAGGATGTACATCTAACTTAATTCAAAATATAATAACCACCAAATATGGAGCAAATTTTAATAAGCAATAGTCCCTCGAACAAACTGTTCCTGATCCAACTGCAGATGGATCCATTTCCCATTACAGTTACCCAAGCACTTTTTATAATAATTATATGTCCTTTTCTCCTAACATTTGGTAATATATATAGAGTGCAAATCTATGTCATGTTGAATGATATCATAAAATTTCTTTTTTCTCTTGTTCCCAAAATTTCTTGTTTTGTTTGGGGGAGCGTCTGGAAAGTTCTGTTTGTTATTGTCGGAAATTCAGTCTTGGTTGTAAGCTTTGATGTCAAGCTGATACTGAAATTTAATGTGAATAATATCCTATTTGAAGTCGTGTATGGTTACTCCTTGTTCTTCCAAACATGTGTTGGCACGTCACAAGATACCAACACGTTAATACAGTTTAAGCCAAGATATGACATAACTATCTGTGCCAAAATCAGTATTACTTTTGAAGAGTGCTACCTGCGCAGTTGGTCTCATTGAAAACTTGGCAGACTCCAATAGTGCAGGTTGTGTCTCCTCTGGGGTTCTCTGTTCACCAAAAGGGGAAAAAAAAAGTGTATTTTAGAATTACATTTGCAAAATTATATAACGAAGTAACTTTTCATTCACCCCTTCAAACAATATTCGAACTAGCCGCATCTTAAAGTAATCTCCTATTTTTAGTTTCCATGCCTCAATCAGAATATCTTTCAAAAAAAATTAAAGATTCCACGCATCACATTCTATTGATTATGAAAAAAATAAACTAAAATCCATAAATAGTCAAATAATTGACAAATCAATATCTCCTGAAGCCAGTGCAAAAGATCTCCAATCCAGTAAGTTTATAATAGATGTTATCCACACATAATTACCTCCTCATCCTGGTTGTGATAGGAACTTTCAGGTTCATTGGCTGCAGGCTTGATCTCAGGAGTTTCCTGGTGAATTTATGGACGTCATAACAGAATTTGACAATAAGGTAACACTGGGGAAACTGGAGAAAGTAATACAAGTCTTCCCCCATAAAGACAATGATAACAAAGCATCATAAAAGTGAAGGTTAAAAAATGAGCCGAATCTTCCTACGTAATAATATTTGAGCTGCTTCTCAGATACATACTGGCTCACTTCGATCAAATGATATATGCCTCTGTCCCTTGATAAGATCCCTCAGAGTTCCCTAAAAACACAACTAAATGATGAGAAAAGAGAATGGAGTAACAAAACGTAATTATTAAAATGATACTATTTGTTATTGGTTCTAGAACTCTTTGGATTATATGTTAATTTCATCTCTAACTAAAAACAATAATCAAATTGAATAACCTCACCTTGTTTGCCCACATCAATCCACAGGCATTGCATAAAGTTCTAGGACCTGCTGGCCCCCGCCGCATTGCTGGAGTAGAATTTTCAGTAACTCCACAATGTAGACATCTACGTAACCTATTAAAAGAATGAGAAATCAAAAGTCCATACAAAAGAATGAATAAGAGAAGGTCACAATAAAACACTAAAAAATTAAGGGGCTCTGTATTCTCCGATACGTTTCTGATTCCAGAGATTTGAGAGAAGATTGTTACTGGGCCGTCAATTAGAATTAGTTGGGGAATTCTTTTAATATATTTATCACGAAATATTCTACTAGTAAGCAACATGTCCATTTCTTCATAGATGACAAAACAAGGCAGCAGAGCAACCATGGGAGATAACTTATATACCTAAATGTTTCGAAGAAAGATGCAGAAACTTGTTGCTATGTTGATATTTGTCAAGTTTAATTACTCAACAGATTATACAGACGAAAATATAATGGAAACAGCTGCCAAACGAATTTTTCTATCTACTCTTCAGGTTTTAGATGTTGAATTAAAAAAGAAGCCTCTTGTTAAAACATTAAGTATCATATTATAGTTCCTTGGTAGCTTCAACAAGAATGCGTTTCCATTTTATAGAGAAAAAAAATACAAAAAAAAAAGGCTGGCAAGCATAAATTATTGCAACCACGAACTATAATGTAGAATGCTACATGCTAAAAGAAGAACAAAAAATAAAAATGGGACATGGCATGGTGTAAAGTATGATAAACAGAGCCTTGAAGTAAGCTGCTATTATCCAGTGAAGAATAATCTCCATACTCACACTGGCTCTGCACAAGAATTGTCGCGGCCTGAAACCCAAATATCATTCGATGTTTTGGGACTCTCCTTTACAGAGGCAAATTGGCCATTTTTACGGTGCATCCTGACAGATGATTCAGTCAAACATAAGATTAATTAAACAGAGAAACAAAAGCATTTACTTGCGTAGAGTATAAATGAAAAGCAGTTTCTATAACTCAATGTATTCCGCTCAAAATTTCTAATCTATTTTGTTAAGCAAAGTAGAAACACTAATGAGCAATAATGCCCTTCCAAAGTTCCTTTCCCATTATAATTGACCACATCGCAGTACAACTTTCTAAAGTTACCCTTCTCGACTCTCAAAAATGTTGATATTTAGCCAAGAAACTCTAGCCAACAATGCTCTTAACTAAACAAACCAATCGTGGCAGAAATTTCTCTTGCAGAGCAACATAATGAAAAGAACAGCACAATATACTTTTTAAGCTGTAAATAAATCTCACCTCTGAGCAACTTCTTTTCGGCAAGTGTACCTAATCTTCTTCTCAAAGCATCTCTCTTTCCGCTTCTCACGGAATCTAACCAGAGATGCAATTCTCTGAGAAACAGTAGGAGGACTCAAACCATCATCTACAGCCTGCATTCCATTTCACATGGTAAGATTAACAATATCTTAATAAATTGTGCATAAAAATTAAATTAAAAACCAAAAAGAAATATGTAGTCAGTACCTTGTTATTCTGTCGTAACAGAAATTCTGAGCTGGGTACACTACTAGGCATTTCTTGGCCACCCAATAGTAACAACACTGCTTGCACCTACAAAATTTTTATAGATACAAACGAACAATAGCACACAACAACAAAGAAACAGCATGCAACAGTTGATCAATTAATCAATCTATTTATCCATAATCCATTTACTCACTCATTCAGCTGATATAACAATCATCATCAATAAAATAAACACACAACACAAAAAATAGCACAAAAGCGTGAAATTCCATAAAGCAATCCAACTGCAATCAATTAACCAATCTATCTTATCCATCACTCATTCAGCTACTATCAAATCAATCTTCGTCAGTAAAATAAAAATGAAAAATAGCACGAAAGCATGAATTACATAAAACAATCCAAATGCAACCGTCAGTCAATTAATCAGTCTACGCGTTAAATTCGATAAAATAATCCATTAGTTCCAATATACCCAAACGCAGAAAATGATGACAAAAATCAGTTAAAAAAAACCTTTTCAGGAGTGACGGCAGGAAAAACATAAACTTCCCCTTCAAAGGAGATGGTGAGCTCACTAGTCCTCGATGCAGGGGTTCTCGACCGATAATTTACAGGAACCGCCATTGGTGTCGACATTTCCTCACCACTACTCAGCTTCTCCTCATCGCCGCCGCCGCCGTTATCACCGGCTTCGAATCCTCCGCCGTTGTCATGCACTCTTATTGGCATGATCATATAGTCCTCACCGCACGGCCTCGGTTTCATCGCATCCATTTATTTATATATACACATATGCATGCATGTATATAACCATATATACATATGTCTGTATCTGTGCGTATACTGGATATATGTGAAAAAACGGAAGAGAAATCGGAACCCTAACCCTAAGGAAACGGTGTACGAAATTGTCAAGACATTGATTAATAGTCAATTAAGAATTGATTTTGAAGTAATTAAAATCTGATTATGAATAAGTGATTATTGTGGAAATGGATAAAAGAAGGAAAAGTGCCTATATTACAAATTGGGGGAAGCAGAGGAAATCATGGCCGTTTGATTAAAAAACGGATCACGTGATGGGGACTGAGGTGGGGTCCAGTGAACGGATAGAATCACGCGACCTGGGAGGTTTTGTTTTCGTTCGATTCGCTCACGTTTCAATTACAGATCAAACGGTGGGTTTTGGATTCGAGTTCTACTTGTATTTCCTTGATAAATTGAATAGAATATGTAGATTAAAAAAAAAAAAAAAA
>CAIGRL010037588.1:0-14038 GCA_903798325.1 Fraxinus xanthoxyloides
AAAGTCAATACTCGGACGGCACTCTATGAGTCCATAGTGAATACAAGCCACATATTTTTTATTTTTTATATTTTTCTCTTGAAGTCTTTTCTCATATTTATTATTTTCTGATAAATAGATTAACAAAATATATGAATTTTGAAAAGGAGAAAACCCAAAAAAATACTTTGGAAAATTAATATCACATTCCTCAACCTCGAAAAATAAAGTTCCAAGTCTTCAACTAATTAAATATGAAAAATTGAATTTCCGTGTAGTCGAAATTATCAATGTACACATTAAAATCGTTTCGAACTTCACGTGATTTAGAGAGATATTATTGTCTTTCTACCCGATTCAACTTAAAGTCGTGTATGATTTTAACGTGCACATTGACGATTTTGGTTAGTTGAAGACCAAGATTAGTAAATTTAACTATGTTAGAGATTTGCAACATCACTTTTGAAAGTTGTGAATTCTTAACCACGTAAAAGGTTGGAGCGTCAAGGCATAATTTTCGCTAAATATTTGGAGAAAATGGAAAAAGTAAAGCGAGAATAATTTGGCACTAAACTAATTTTTCTAAAATTATAATCTGTATCATCCCCCGAAAATAGTTCTTTACAAATTCTTCTTCTCTTCTTGCTTTGTCCTATATATAGCTGTCTTATGCAGAGCATTGGATCACAACACTCCCTCTATCTACCTCTGATCCCCTTTCATCAAGAAAAATCAGAGAATCAGAGGCCCGGAATTGAGGTACGGTATCAAGAACTTTTACACGAAAGTTTCAATTTCTGGAGCCATAGGAAAAGGAAAAGAAACCATCATTTTCAAATGCAACCCATTTTTGCAAGAGCTGCATCTCTGTTGTTTTCTTTTGATTGGCTAATATTTTAGATATTTCTTTTTTTAGTGTAAAATTTGTGGGTCGGGATCAAAATTTACTTTCACTTTGATTTCTATCAAATTCGTGATTGTCGCTGCATTTTCTCATCTTTTGCAAGGTCTTTGCCTGTTTCAGTCCATTTCCGGATTCAAAATTTGGGTTTAAGAGAAAAGAGTGAAGAATTTGATGGCCAGTAGGAATTTGGAGAAATTGGCATCAATTGATGCCCAATTGAGGCTTTTGGTGCCTGGGAAAGTGCCCGAGGATGACAAACTTGTTGAGTATGATGCTCTGCTTTTGGATCGTTTTCTAGATATTCTTCAAGATTTGCACGGAGAGGATCTCAAGGAAACGGTATACATTTTTTTATTTACTGATTTCTGGAATTGGAATTTTGATTTGTATGTTTTAGAAGTACCTTTTTTTTTTTGGATGTCGAACGTCTGATCTTGACATTGAGAACTGTTTCACTAGACTATTTGTATTTTGATAAATCTTCACATCCTGTGACAACATTGGACAAGATTAAGGAAGAAAATGAACTTAAAATCTAATTCAGTTATAAACGGATAGTGCTACCCTCTTCTGTGATCAAACTTGCGCTGCAGTTCTAAGAAGCAAAATTGAAGCCTTACGAAAAAACAAGCTGGTGAACACCAGTTTTTATGTTAAATTTGGTTGATTAAACTATATATAATTTTTGATTACACTAGTTGTTTTGTGGACCAGTTTAGCAATGGCATTTTTTAATATCCTCGATAAATATAGGTACAAGAGTGTTATGAACTTTCTGCCGAGTATGAAGGTGGCAAGCATGATCCGAAAAAACTAGAAGAGCTTGGAAATGTGTTGACTAGTTTGGATCCGGGGGATTCAATTGTAATTGCAAAAGCATTCTCTCACATGCTTAACTTGGCCAACTTGGCTGAGGAAGTTCAGGTTGCTTACCTCCGGCGGAACAAAAAGAAAAAGGGTGATTATACTGATGAAAGCTCTGCAACTACTGAATCAGACATTGAAGAGACTTTTAAGAGACTTGTGGTTGATTTAAAGAAGTCCCCACAAGAAGTTTTTGATGCATTAAAGAATCAAACTGTGGATTTGGTGTTTACTGCTCATCCAACTCAATCTATTCGAAGATCGTTACTTCAGAAGCATGGGAGGTTTGTTTTGCTGATATATGTTTATTGGGTTACACACTCAAGATTCGTATAACTTGCTCGGTTTTGATAGGTACCATTTGAAACTTTCTATGCTCAACTTTTCTAACTTCTGTTTGTGACTTCATCTTATCCAGAATTCGAGATTGCTTGGCTCAGTTGTATGCCAAAGACATCACACCTGATGATAAACAGGAGCTTGATGAGGCTTTACAGAGGGAGGTAAATATTGGGCGCTGCATTAATTATTTCTGCAACTTTAGATTATACGCCTGGATGCATATAGATTTTCTTTTAATCTTAAACCCCTGATATTCCACATTAGCATCTGTTTGCATCTTAGTTTCTTTAATGTGGAAATCAATATTCCCCAATTTGCCTTTGTCTTTGTACAATGGGAGTTTCTCAACCTAGACTTATCATCATATCAAATTTCTCTTTCAAGTTATTCAAAATGATGTGGTAAAGGATTGCCTTCATTTCCATGCCAGTTGTAAATTATTGAAAGACAATCTGCCTTCCGAGATTTGATTGGAAGTTATGTGCCTTCTATTTATTCAAATCAATCTTGAAGCAGTTTCTGCTTTCTACTGCAATAAGTGCATAATTACTTGGAAATTTCAAGTTTTTTAGTTACAAGTTAGGTGCATCATTCTATATTTATTGAAGAGGTCTTTCTACTGTGTGTGGCTTTCTTTCTCTGGAAAATCATCTTAAAGTTACAGTTCCGACGCTCTATGTTTTTTGAATGTACATAAACACTCAGGAATATGCATATACACTTGTCAGGAATGCACTGAATCAGTGACCAGATTAACTCAAAACAGCTTACCTTTTTGTCCCGTGGAACATGAACACGTTATTTTCCATTAAATTGAGTTCTTAATTATTTGTAGTTTGATTTTTGTATTTGTCATACAGAGCATAATTCTTCTCAAATTACAGTGACATCGTGTATGTTGAAAAGCTTAAGTTTGAGATTTGATGTTTAAAAGACGCTCCAGGAAACAGCTTGCTTATAGTGATGATGTTGTTTTATCTTCTATTTGATTGCAGATTCAAGCTGCCTTCCGAACAGATGAGATACGAAGGACTCCTCCTACCCCACAAGATGAAATGAGAGCTGGAATGAGCTACTTCCATGAGACAATCTGGAATGGCGTGCCAAAGTTTCTACGCCGTGTTGATACAGCGCTTAAGAATATCGGGATTAACGAACGCGTTCCTTACAATGCCCCTCTAATTCAATTTTCTTCTTGGATGGGTGGAGACCGTGATGGTATAATCCTTATTGTTCAAGACAAATACCATCTATTATATAGTGTCTCAAGTTAGTTAGACTATAGGAAACAGAACATATCCTTTGAAAGTTTTAACGCATGTTTAAGTAAATTTATCATTTCCATACATTGTTGCATTCTTTGTTTAGTTGTTATATATATTGTATGACTTTCTAACAATAGGACAAATAACATTTTATTGTAATTTCAGAGAGACGTGGCATAACATTCCCTTGTTAATGCTTTACATCCGTGTAAAATCAAATGCAGGCAATCCAAGGGTAACTCCTGAGGTCACAAGAGATGTTTGCCTATTGGCTAGAATGATGGCTGCTAATTTGTACTATTCCAAAATAGAGGATCTCATGTTTGAGGTATTCAATAATCAAACAACTAAATTCACATGAGATTCATCTTCTAGTCTGTAATCAATGTTATGTTACCTCTTTTCTAATTCCCCTGCTTTTGCCAGTTGTCTATGTGGCGTTGCACTGATGAGCTTCGTGTTCAAGCGGATGAACTCCGTAGATCTTCAAAGAGAGATACGAAGCATTACATAGGTAATCTATGTACTCTCCAGTCAATATTAGATACAATTTTATAATTCTTTTCTCCAGACATCCCACCTCTTCCTATAATTATGGATTTAAGAACTAGAGGCTAATTTAATGGAGGCTTTTGATATTTTTACTCTGTATATAGAATTCTCTCTCTCTCTCTCTCTCTCAAGTTCAAAATGACCCTAATGACCCTTCTGCCATGCAGAATTTTGGAAACAAGTTCCACCCAATGAGCCCTATCGTGTCATTCTTGGTGATGTGAGAGATAAGCTCTATCAGACACGCGAGCGTTCTCGTCATTTATTAGCCCATGGAATATCTGACATTCCGGAGGAGGCAACTTACACCAATGTCGAGCAGGTATTTTTTCCTTCATCTTCCAAATTAACCACTGACAATTGCACGTGCACAAGCAAAAACCAATCCTATAGCATGCATTAATCTTCCCGTCCTGACAGAACATTCTCTTAAGCATGAAAATTTGAAGTTCTTCAGTCTTTACACATGCTTGAACTCAATGTCTGCATGGACTTGCACACGTCTGCAATTCTTTTTTGTTGCAAATGCAAGCATCTATATTATTCGCGCATTTGCATTTTAAATTACTAGGTTCCACATAGTGAATTCTTTTAACACAGATATGTAAACAAGGTGCTGAATCTATTTTACACTTTATGCAGTTCTTAGAGCCTCTCGAGCTCTGCTACAGATCCCTTTGTGCTTGTGGGGACCGGCCCGTAGCTGATGGAAGCCTTCTGGATTTCTTAAGGCAAGTTTCCACCTTTGGGCTCTCACTTGTGAGACTTGATATAAGACAAGAGTCGGACAGACACACTGATGTCCTGGATGCCATTACCAAACACTTGGAAATTGGTTCATATCGAGAATGGTCAGAAGAGCGTAGGCAGGAATGGCTACTATCTGAACTTAGTGGCAAGCGACCCCTCTTTGGACCAGATCTTCCAAAAACTGAAGAGATTGCTGATGTTTTGGATACATTCCATGTCTTAGCAGAACTCCCACCAGACTGCTTTGGAGCATATATTATTTCTATGGCTACAGCAACATCTGACGTGTTAGCAGTTGAGCTTTTACAGCGTGAATGCCATGTGAAGACCCCATTAAGAGTTGTTCCACTTTTTGAGAAATTAGATGATCTTGATGCTGCTCCTGCTGCTGTAGCACGGCTTTTCTCTATCGATTGGTACAGAAATCGGATTAACGGTAAGCAAGAAGTCATGATTGGGTACTCAGACTCCGGTAAAGATGCTGGTCGTCTGTCGGCAGCCTGGCAACTGTACAAGGCTCAGGAGGAGCTTATCAAAGTTGCAAAGCAGTACGGAGTGAAATTGACTATGTTCCACGGTCGAGGTGGGACAGTTGGAAGAGGAGGTGGCCCCACTCACCTTGCTATATTGTCCCAACCTCCAGATACTATACATGGATCTCTCCGTGTCACGGTTCAGGGAGAAGTTATTGAGCAATCGTTTGGGGAGGAGCACTTGTGTTTCAGAACACTCCAACGGTTTACTGCTGCTACACTTGAACATGGGATGCATCCACCTGTCGCCCCTAAACCCGAGTGGCGTGCACTTTTGGATGAAATTGCTGTTGCTTCCACAGAAGAGTACCGCTCAATTGTATTCAAAGAACCCCGGTTTGTCGAGTATTTCCGCCTTGTGAGTAACTAAAATGATGCGTCACATTTTTTCCTTTTCCTTCAAGGATGATCACTAATTTGATATCAGTTAGAATAACGAAAACTTTTTTCTTCATTATTTTAGGCCACTCCAGAATTGGAGTACGGTAGGATGAATATCGGTAGTCGCCCATCGAAGCGGAAACCAAGTGGAGGCATTGAATCACTCAGAGCTATTCCATGGATCTTTGCCTGGACTCAGACCAGATTTCATCTCCCTGTTTGGCTTGGTTTTGGAGCAGCATTTAAATATGCACTCCAAAAGGACATGAAGAATCTCAAAATGCTACAGGAAATGTACAACGGATGGCCTTTCTTTAGAGTCACTATCGATCTAGTTGAGATGGTGTTTGCCAAGGGAGACCCTGGTATTGCTGCTCTATATGACAAACTCCTCGTTTCAGAAGATCTTTGGTCGTTTGGTCAGCATTTGAGGACCAACTACGAGGAAACGAAGAGTCTTCTGCTCCAGGTAAGGCCTTCAGAAAATCTAAAATTGTGAAATTTTTGGTTGATTATTTGTTCATTTTATTGCTCTAAATCAAGAACTGGAGAGTATTTTGATTGAGTTATTCCGCTTTTGGTAGATTGCTGGACACAGGGATCTTCTAGAAGGAGACCCCTACTTGAAGCAACGACTTCGTTTGCGTGATTCGTACATTACAACTTTGAATGTGTGCCAGGCTTACACTCTTAAGCGAATTCGTGATCCAAACTACCACGTGAAGTTGAGGCCTCATATCTCCAAAGATTATATGGAATCAAGCTCGGCTGCTGAACTTGTGAAGTTGAACCCGACAAGTGAGTATGCCCCTGGATTGGAGGACACCCTCATCTTGACCATGAAGGGTATTGCTGCTGGGTTGCAGAACACCGGTTAAGTTTAGTTTGTTTCTTTGTATCCTTCTGTATGAGAGACTTACACGGGATTTTATCGAATATGATGTGATTGGCGATCTGTTCGGTTCCGAGGTGGATCACCTGGTCACTTCTTGAAAGCGAACTTTTTTATATTTATGCGAGAACGCTGTTATGCCGAGTATAATCAGCTTTGATCAATGTTGAGGATTACTATTTCGTACCTTCCAATAACAATGTTGCGATGGAATTTATCCTTTTATCTATCATGCATGGACGATTTAGCCCAAGTTTGGTTCGTAAAAATTATACTTTCAATAAATTTTAAAAAAAATTGATGAAATATATGATTAAAAAGTCAATAAAAGTTGTGGGTTTCCCTCGTAGGTCTGTGCATTCTTATTTGTCAATTTAAAATAACCTAAACGATAGATTTTTCAACCGTATCGCTTCTTTCTGTCATGTTTTGACGACAGCATAGGATGACAATCAGTATGTAACAGTTGATAAGTGACTCAATTGACATAAATTTTAAGTATAGGGACCTAATTGAAAATTCCCGACTGATTTCCACAAACACAATTAACGAATCATTAGCAAAATCAAAACACAAAAGCATCAAATTTCTCCCCTTCAAATACAATCTACACTTGATGTAGAACATATTGTTGAAGAATTTGATTAAAATGAGGTAAAAAAAAAGTATTAGAGAGAGTATTCGAATTCTGATTTGAGCTTTTAATAGTATTTTGAAAAGAGGACGACGATACGAGCAATACATTACACCATGACGAACGATGGATTTTGACCGTCCGAATTTTTTAGGACTCAAAAATTAATTTTAAAAATTTTAGCGTTATTTTTGTCATTTAATTTTTTTCAATCCTTTTTTAGTTTTTTCATTTGTTTAAACTAGGTTTCTATTAATTTTAATCATAAACTAGATTTTTCATCTAAACTCTTGTAAATAAGTGCGTGTTTGAGGGGATTAAAATTAGATTTTTAGTAAACTGTGATAAAAAAATTTTGAAATTTGTGGGACCATGAAACAGGAAATGTTATCTCATTGTTTTTTTTTTATTACCTTTTTATTAATAAAATTCGTTAAGATTAATTTTTTACAATCACGTGCATTTCAAAATTCCTGTTCTTCACATTTTCGCCTCAATTCCTCGGTTTTGCGCCGCCGCGTCGACACAAATACACAGAAAGAGAAGAAATGGAGAGAAATTTCTAGAGAGAAGAGAAGGAAATGGCGCTTATGACGAGGCAGCGGCTTCGGTTGCCGACGGATATAAACACGACGTCGTCCACCCCATACACTAAGCTGGACAAGCCGGAAAAATCCGGCGGCGATGGGGAGAAGGGATTCGGCTAGTTCCTGCCAGTGCTGGCGCTAGGGATGTTGAGGTACATCGAACATCATACACGACTGCGATGAGGTTTTTAATTACTGGGAGCCCCTCCATGTCCTTCTCTACAAGTCCGGCTTTCAGACCTGGGAATACAGGTGTGAATGTACTCGTATGTTTTTATTTCACTAATTAGTTAATTTCTTGTTCGAAGCTGTCTATAGGTGTGGCTAAATTGTATATTGGAATGTAGACCGACTTACTGTACAGGTTGTAGCTTAACTTCTGAGTAGATGGTAATATTTACGTCTTTGAGGTTGTGAATTTTGTTTAAAATATAAATTAGAATGTTGTGCAGAACATTGTGAGAGTGAAGAAAGCTGCTTAAATTTTGTATCCTCCCTTTGTTCTAGAAATCTGGTTGAGGCAATTTGTCTCTACAAAAGACTTTGGAACGGCATTGCATTAGTGTCAATTCATTCAATACTTCGTCTATTTAATCTTCTTTGTTTTCCAGAACGTTGTCTATGTATGTATGCATGTAAAAACAGCTCAAGGTTGCAAGGGTAGCTCACAGTTTGCATTACGATCATATTTGTATATACTTCTCCATGAACTGACTGGTGGACCTGCTTCCTGGTGGTTTCATGAAGAAAAAAGTGAGATATTTCTGCTGGAATCCTGAACTACTTTTTGCCGATTCCTCCACCCCCCTTTTTTTCTCTTTTCATTTCTTGATTCTCTGTGCTGAAGAAGCTTACATAATTCAGGTGAAAGTCTTCTACGCGGTGCGAATTTTTTTTGGCGCTCTCTCTGTCATGGCAGATGCTGCCCTAGTTGTAGCCCTATCCAGGAAGTATGGAAAACGTCTTGCTTCATATACACTTGCACTGCTATGCTTAGCAAGCGGCTGTTTCTTCTCTAGCACTAGTAAGTATGTCTTTTAATTAATTGTTTTCTAGCCTGCACTATTTTTTCTTTTTAATTCATTGGTAATGCAGTTTTATGTGACCACAAGGGCCAGTTGGTTGTACTCAGTTGTTCTTTCTTATTTTTATAAACAAGTTTTTACTATTTTTCCACCTTTTGTTTTCTAAAATCTTTTTTTATGGACTTCAACCACAGGTTTCTTGCCAAGTTCATTCTCTGTGTATGCGATGTCTTTCTCTTCAGCGTTATTTCTTTTTGGGAAGCCTGCCTCAGCAGTTGCTATTGCAGCCACTGGAGTTATTCTTGGGTGGCCATTCTCAATCTTGGCATTTCATCCAGTTACAGTTTACTCTCTATTTAGGAGGTTTAAATATGCATTTATATCTGGGGCTTTCGCTTCTCTTGCTCTTATGGTAAGTGAAATTGATAATAATTCAAAGTTCTTTCGAAACTTCATGTTCAATTATTATTGGCTATCTTATAAGATTTATGAATCTTATCACGTATGCGATTTTTAGTTCTTCCTATGATATGCATATCGTATGATAGACACTTGAACGGTTTTCCAGGCAGTTTCAGTTTGTGCTGACTACTTCTACTATGGAAAGTGGACATCATCTGTTCTCAATTTGTTGCTATATAATGTCGTGGGCGGTGGAGAGAGTCATTTGTATGGAACTGAAGGGCTGTTATTTTACTTGAGAAATGGCTTCAATAACTTCAACTTCTGTTTCATTCTTGCTCTGCTTTTCATTGCCATTCTCCCAATTGCAAGGAAGAAGTATGCTCCAGAGTTGTTGGTTATCATCTCACCCATCTGTATCTGGCTAGCTTTTATGTCTTTGCAGCCGCACAAGGAAGAAAGGTCAGATCAAAACTATCTGTCCCCACCACCCCCATTCCCTAATAGAAAAATCTTTTCAGTCTTTTTATTTTCTCTATTTCCTTATTTATTTTAGTTAACAATAAAGTCTTAATTGTTGATCACTGGTTTTGCCTATTCCTAGAGTGTTCGTTAAATATGTATCTGTGCCGTTGTTTTTTCTCTCAAGGGATAGCAGTCACATCATCTCTTTTGATCACTGGTTCCTATTATTTCTGAAAATGTTAGTTTTACATCTCAGGTCATTTATTCCACTCTGAAGATACTTTTATATACACGTGAATATTTGGAAAGGTGTTCTATGCCCAAACTTTACTGAAGCTGTTATTTCAGATCCACGTGTCGACAATTGAGCAATTAAAAGAGTTGGGTACACGTGTATGTACTGACACCTGTCAGTCACTCATTGATGGGTTCTTAGCTGGTTTTATGGACTTTGATTTCCTCTGATTCCCGTGACCCGCAGGTGACGTATTCCATTCAGAATAATTTCTTATGTTTTCTTTTTGTTTTTGAAATTAAGTCTGGCAATAATAATTTGATGTTTATTAAGGTTTAATTGACATTTATATATTACATAGGGGAATTTTTAAAAATGGCTCTAAATTTGATAACTCTTGCAAATATTGTCAAATTTGGTACCAAGTTGTCTATTATTCCCTCCATGAAAAATGAAGCATTTTTTTTTCAATTTTTCACGAATTTCGAGAAGAACAAGCTTCCATGAGAAGCTACGTTAATATTAGCTAATACTTAATAGATTTATTTGTTTTTATTATCTATTAGGTATTGATCTAGAATTTAGGGAAAAAATAAAGAAGATGAAGTAGAAAAATCATTAACACTAAAAAATAATTATAATTTCATTTTGAAAAAATTTAATCTTATCTAAATTTACAGTTGATTAGGCTTTCCATAATTCTTTGAATAATGTAATTTTTCTTTGAAATCTTGTTTTTGTTGATAAGTTGTGTTTAATAGTTATTATTTTTTTACATTTCATGACGTTCTTAACATTTTAAAAGTTGTTATCGACATTTGGACCCAATTAATATCGTCATCAAGTGGCTTCGACCCAATTATATGTTTTTTTGTCAACGAACTCTATTTTTTGATGAAATGTGGAAGATTGTGAGTCACTGTATGCAGTTTTAATACCGTTTTGTTATGGTGGTTTTAAAGATTTTTTTTTTGGTTTGGGCCTTAATTATAAGAGAATCTGTACTTGAGGTCCTCAAACTTCTGTGTCCACTTATTTTTGTCCTTTAAGTTTTAATTAATATCATAACAACCGTAATAGTAAGTTCAATGATCGTTTGTGAAAGCGCTTGAAATTTCAGTGACCGTTAATGCAAGTTTTAAACTTTAATGACCGTTTTATGATTTTTAGATAAGTTCAGTCACCGTTTGTGAAATTAACCCAAAATCTTACTATAAATTAATTAGACCTCTAAATTTATTAATAGTTAGTTTAGAAAATAAAAAAAAGAAAACCACCCAATTTTTTCTTGGCTCAAATATGAGTCAAGGTAAAATAGACAACAAGACTCTCTAAAATTAGGGAGAGTCCATAAACCATTTGAGAAATAATTGCTCCACCCTTCCTTCTCTATATAAAAAGCCCTTCAATGCATTCCATTTTTTCACACACAGCAAGAGAAGAGAGACAAAATAAAAAAAGGTACTAAAATGGCAAAGGTTGTTGCTCTTGCTTTCTGCATCTTGGCCATTGCCACCATCGCTCATTGCCATGCACCAGAAGTATTCAATGTCGAAGGCGATGTGTATTGCGATCCATGCCGCGTCAAGTTTGAGACCAAACTTAGTCACAAAATCAAAGGTAAATTTTCAACTATTGTTTATTGTTAGCATATGAGACACCAATTTAGGTAATAGCATTTGAATCATTAAATATACAAATATCTAACATATCTCTATAATTTGTTTAGGTGCAACTTTGAAGTTGGAATGTAGTGACCCGATAACTAGGAACGTGACTTACTCGGTCGAGGGTGTAACTGATAGTAATGGACATTACAAGCTAACTGTGAGTGGAGATCACGAGGACAGCATCTGCGAAGTGACTCTAACCAAGAGTCCCGAACCTGAGTGCAGCGTGCCAATGGCTGGCCTAGAAAATGCTAGAATTGTGTGCACTAAAAACAGTGGAATGCACAGCGACGTTCGTTACGCAAACCCACTTGGGTTCATGACCAAAGAGTCTGTCTCGGGCTGCAAAGAAGTTCTTGATGAATTGGGTCTCGCCCCAAAGGATTTGGATCTTTGAATTTAAGAATATTAAAGTTTTTGACATTGAATAGGAAGAGCATCATATTATGAATAAGTTATGGCTTCTCCTGCATTGTGTCTACCCCACCCCACCCCAACCTAATATTGTAATATGACCAGTTTGTTGAGCAATAGTATGGTGGAGTTGCAATATCTTTCTTCTCTTCTCTTCTCTTCCAATAATTAATATTAAATTATATATGAACGTGGATAAGTATACTTAGTTTCACAAACTAATTTAATAATAATTTTTTTTTTTTTTATGGTCCGAAAAATTATGTACACCAAGCATGACACATATTTTAATGCAGCAACAAATCGTTGTAGTTTCTCATATCCCGATTATTTAGAATTACCATGTTTAGATAAATTATTTTCGAGGAGGGCTCAACCTACATATTCTTGCATAGTTAAAAAGTCGAGATTTGATAGCTAGATTACAATTGCGTTGAGTCATCGACTTGGGAATTTTGGTTGTACAACAAACCATGCAATACAAACATTTCTAACAAAAGCTTGGTTGAAGGAAAATGGCCAACAGCAATTTACCGCGAAGAATCATCAAGCTATAGACCTTGATTTCGCGCTTTACCTTCTATCCCCCATTTTATTACATTGAATTGTTAAGTTGTTGAAAATTTGGGGTTCTATTGTTTGTGTTTATGTCAAGATTTCTATGTTATCTTCATACTCACATGTCCTAACATCTTGGCGATGCTTTACTAGCCCTGAAATATTCCAGAAGCGATTTGATTTCCCATGGTAATTCAATGTTACAACCTTCACGCTCGGACCATAAACAATGAAATCTTGGAATAAAGACCACATAAATGATATGTTTGACGACTAAAATTTAAATAAGAAAATGTATACTCTGTTTAATAGTTTGAGTTATTAGATGAGGTGGTACAACAAGACGATTATTTGTCCAATATCAAAATTTCCAAAAGAGTGAATGCTTCTGGCGATAAATCTTATCTACCAAAATATACGAAATGTGAACCTCCGATGGAAATCATTTCTTCTTATTGATATATAACTGTCAATTTCTTAATAGAGAATAAAGAACGCGCGATATTAAACAAAAATAACAAGCCTTATCAGAGTCTGTATCAAAAGATATGGCATCATTCCATCAAATTCACCCTGTATATGAACAGCACAACAAGATGTGGAACCAGTGCCTTCCTTGATAAGTGCATCTCCATCCGAAGAGAATAATGATTCTTGGTCCAACACAGTCTCCTTATGAAGGTAACTTGAGCTGGCATTATATGTTTCCATAATATACATGTTTATAAGAATCATTTTCTTATGTTTATGCTCTTCAAGGTCTGTTCTCAAGTGTGGTGATGTATTTGTTTTGATTTTTCTCATGTTTTTTTCATAAATTTTTCTGTTGATTTGAACTTCCTAAAAAGCCTCTCTTTCCTAGACAAGTATATGACGATCTGCTTCTACCCAGACACTGATTTGGACATCCTAAAATGCTGTTCCTTTTTAACGACATTCACTGAAATATCCTTCTATTGTATTCCTCGAGGTTGAAATTTTGCGTCACTTTCTCAAGGTTGAAGTGAATCCTTGTGGGAACAAAAACTTTGTTTTGAAGCATTTTCTTGAATCACCTGAGGCAATTTATTTTTCGGCCATTTTAACTGCATTAATGCTGTGCTGTGTCTTGGTGCTGGAATTGAGCCCTATTTCTTCTCCCAAATGTGCATCCATAAGTAGGCCCTTTGAATTTTGATTGCTTTTTATCAACATATGATTAACTAATTTCGACGTTGTTTTACTGCGAAGTAATGACCTTACTTTGTAGGAGGTGTCTCCCAAGGTATTTTAAAAAGACTCCGCTATGGTGGCAATGGTAGATAATGCAATTTAATTCCTTAAAAACAGTTGGTGAAATTCTATGATGGTGTTTTTTATCGTTTATTTAGTAGCATGGTTCTTCCTCCTGCCCCACAGCAGGAAGTTCATAGAGTTCTACAATGGGGGATTGAAGAAAACTTGGCAATATGGAAACTATCTTTGTTCTAATCTGCTAGCCATATAAATTCTAGCAACTAATTAACATGTTCATTTTCATTTGACATGATGGAAATTTATATGCACACTCTCAAGGTATTTATATGTGTAACGACCCGGGTCCCACT
>CAIGRL010037606.1:0-10107 GCA_903798325.1 Fraxinus xanthoxyloides
GGGACAGTGTGACCGACCCGGTTTAGTACATGTTGGAATGAGCCCAACTTAAGGGCAAGACAACCAATCCCTTTCTGGTGGAAGTCCCAATACAAACACATTTCTTGTCGAGGCAAATAGTCGAACCCAAAACGGATCCAGTAAAGCGATTGACGGACAATACGTTGCCAACGCCGCATCTGCACAACTACACAGTCATGTCCCCAAAAATAGGAATAGAAGATATAGGGATTTAAGTATTTAATGACTTGATTGATTGATTGATGTTAACGAGATCTACTGGATCCCGCCAGACTACGTGTTCTACCATCCTTCTGGTCTCGTTCACCCTATTTTGAGTATAAAAACCCATACTCAGTGCTGGGAAAGGGTAATGCAAGTTTATACATTAAAAGTAACCTTCTCTCTCGCTACTTAAAGCTTACTCTTTAAGCCAATCCCCTTTTATCGACGGAATAAGGACATTACAACTCGTTACACACTTGAAATCATTCCCTTCATTGATTTATCTATAAGATCGGTGATTTGATTTGAATAATGCAGAGCGATTCGACTTACGTAGATGCTAGCTTCTACTTATTTGTTAGCCATGTCATTGGTCCATATTTTGGGGTCAACAGATTGACGCCGTCTATAGGAATCTTTGATACCATAACCACGTACATCCTAGTGGTAAAAGCTATCTGTAAAGAGCCTAAAAGAAATGTTCTGATGCTTGAAGAAATAATCGTTGTAAGGGAACAATTTGAAAAACACAATAAGTTCAAGTTACCAAGGAACACGTGGCGGAGATGGGCAGCAGGAGGCCTCTAAAGAAGAGGTTGTCCATACGAACGTAAACATACGTCGCCCTCACCACTACTACAGAAGATGTGGTACCATTGCACGCCTGGCAAGGGAAGTTGAAGAATAGCTGCTAACATGAGGAATATAACCCAACAAAATGCCGCCATGCAGCAACTGATGTAAATGCATCAACAGGCTAGGTCGCAGGTGCATTAGCATAGGGTTTTCCCTAAGAAGATGATGAAAATGACACGGCGGGATACCCTCAAATGTATGGGAGGAATGATGACCCAGTGGAAAGAGGAGTGGAGGTAGACACCTCCACTTACTATGTTACGAGCCGTCCTGGCAATGATATGCCAATGAAAGAAAACCTTCCCCCCGAATATACTCAAGAACACAAATCTCAAAGGTCTGCCAGCGTCTTCGACAAAATCGGGCCCTTTAGGCCTAGATATAGATCCCAACAGCCTCCTCAAACTCAAAGAGGACGATAGCAAAATCTGGGGTACGAGCTTAATGGGTCCCGCCACCGCCCAAAAATAGGTGAGAAAGAAGAGACGCCGCAAAATGAGAGAAATCAAGTTATAGCCCCAGTATCAGGCAGAGGAAAATGACTAGACGGTCCTTGTAGATCGTTCGAGTTGGATGATGATGACGAGAGTTTGCCATTTTCTCAAGAGTGAGAAGTGCCCCAGTTCCTAGCTATTTTGTACAACCAAAGAAAATATGTGGGAAAAGGCGATCAGGCGAAACACCTCAACAACTATAAAATCCAAATGTCTCTATGAAGGGCCTCGTTGGCGTTGAAATGTCGAGCTTCCGATCTCACATTAACAAGAGCCGCTGAAATCTGGTATAGCCGTATTCCTGTGAGAGACATCAGAAGTTGGTTAGACCTTAAAAAGACCTTCGTAAACCAATATCTATCAACCAATGAAGTAGAAGCTCCCATCCGAGGTTGCAGGACATGAGGCAACAAGTAGGGAAAACCCTCGAAAGTTACCGGCTCGTTTCATAGACGAGATGACCTATTGTGAATAGGTCAATGATAGAGAGGGCCTTTCTGCCTTAAGGGGAGGCCTCAACATAAATACCTTATTTTGGAAGGACATGCGGAACAGAAATCCGACCACCTACGATGCCTTGGTAGAGATGAGGAGGAGCGAGATTGTCAATGAAGAATTGATTGACCATCGCAATCAAACCTCAATGGGGATCCCGTTGCCCCCAACGACAGTGAAGGGATCATGTATCCCATTTGGTCGACCAGCAGTGGACCCAAGCAGGACACACCATAGTCCCTACCTCGGGGGCAAGCATTGGCCACTGCCACTTTAAAAGCCATGCCCTCTTAGCATGTGAAGAGGTTGGACCTATTACTCACAGACAGCCGAACTTACCCACAGGAATAGGCAGAAGAAGGAATAGAGAGCCTAGAGAGAGGTAATACTATACCTAGCACTGAACCAACATCCATAGTACTGAGAATTGTCTGTCTAGGCCATATCATGGTAAATTCTCTGAAACTCATGCCGATAATAAAAGTACCCACCGCATGTAAGAGAATGTTCCCCCACCTAGGCAAGGTCTTCAACACAACAAGGAGAGGCGAATTCACCGGAGTGAATCACCTCGACAAGAGCATGAAGGAGACAGAAATAAGATGAAATGTCAAAGACCCAGAAGAGAGCCTCCAACAGACCTTGATAACGCACCCATCAGGGAAATCAACACCATAATTGGCGATCTGCATATAGAAAGAAATTCCAAGAATGCCTTGAGGAACTATGCAAGAGAAGCAAAGGTTCTCCCATTGAAGCTACTTAATTAACAACACCAGTCGAGGTGCTGGGAACACCCCACCAATCCTCTTCTCCCCTACAGATGCTACGAGAGTTCATTACCTACACTGTGACGCACTAGTTGTGCGAGGTGTCCTGGCCCGAAATGGTCTGAAGTATATGCTGGTTGATAATGGGAGCTTTGTCAAAATTCTATTCGGAACCACTTTTGACAAAATGACAGTGGACCACGAGCTCACCCCCAGACGGCCCCTCTTTTTGGTTTTACTGGAGATAGTATTATCCCCAGGAGAAGAACCACATTAGCAGTAGCAATGGGAGAGTTATCGTTCAATACTCACCATTTTATGAAATTTTTTATCGCAGATCACCGGTCCGCCTATCATGCAGTTTTAGGGTGACCCCGCCCTAAAGAGCTTGAGGCAGTAACATCCATACATTATCGTTGTATGAAGTTCCTTACTAAAGAAGGAATTGCCATGGTATGAGGCGACCGGATGGGCTCAATGGAGTGTTACCTCAGCTCCTTAAGAAAATTCGAACCCCAAAGCGTAAACATAGTCTTGACAAATACAAAAATGGTTGACACGCCTGAGGAAAGTTTTACCCCTGAACAAGATGGAGATGTCAACACGGTGGATGTCCCTGAAGAAAGAGTCATCGAAGTAGATTTGGATTCCAGAGTTATGAAATCAAACTTGTAGGTGATTCCAGTAGAAGAACTGGAGTTCTTTCCAATAAGCTCGAATGAAGTGACGTGGTCGCTGTAGATATGGAAAGAGCTCGAACCAGAGGTAAATGCTAATATCAAAGATTTCCTACTTAACAACTTAGATGTATTTGCCTGGAAACATGAAGATATGGCAGGCATCGACCCAGAATCAATTGCCATCAGCTAAACGTAGAAACACGTTACACTGATGTGGAAAAGCTCACCTTGTTCCTTATGATCGCCTCAAGAAAAATAAGGTCATACTTTCAAGCTCATAGCACGCGAGTTCTAACAAGCCTTCCACTTAAACATGTGCTACAGAAACTAGACACATCTGGAAGGATAATGAAATAGGTTATGAAGTTGAGTGAGTTTGACATTTCATACCAGCCCAGACTTCAGTGAAAGGTGCAGGCAGTGGTGGATTTTGTTGCCGAGTTTGCAGAGGCTACAAGTATCAATGTTACAATGAAGGCAATAAACCCACCAACCTTGAAATTATTTATAGATGGGTCCCATGGAGAAACTGGCTCGAGAGCCGGAGTGCTACTGGAGAGCCATGAGGGCCACAAACTAAATTGTGTTGTGAGGTTCGATTTTAGAACCTCCAACAACGTTGGTGAGTACAAGGCACTTCTAGCGGGCCTCAAACTAGCCAGAGAAATGCAGGTCAAAAGCTTGGTAGTCCGAAGCGACTCTCAACTTATCGTAAGCCAAGTCAATGGCAGTTTCGCAGCAAAGGACAAAGGTATGGCAACCTACATGCAGAAGGTTATGGAGCTAATCCCCTGCTTCGATAAATTTGAGCTAACACAGGTCCCAAGGACAGAAAATTTGCACCAAAACTCTCTATCGGAATTGGCTAGTAACAAAGACTCAGAACTGCTTAAGTTTAAGCATGTTGAATACCTCTCCAGACCCTCCACGGCCAAAGTGGATTATATGATATGGGTTGGAGAAACTCCGTGATAGATGCGACCCATCATAGCCTACCTCAAGGACGACACTCTCCCAGAAAATAAAGAAGAGGCCCGTAAGCTCAGGCATAGGGCCGCCCATTATGTACTTCAGGATGAGGTCCTATACAAAAGGGGTTCCCTTCCCCTCTCATACGATGCACTAGAGAAGATGAAGCATATTATGTGATAAGGAAATTCGTGAAGGAATATGTGGAAATCATACGGAGGGCCTAGCGCTGGCCCATAAAGTACTGAGACAATGGTACTACTGGCAAACTTTAAAGAAAGATGCTATACATTTTGTGAAGCGATGTGATAAATGCCAATGTTTCTCCTCCATCCAGAGACATCCATCCTAGGAACTAACCGTGGTATCCAGCCTGTGGCCTTTCGTAAAATGGGAGATTGACCTGATAGGGCCCCTGCCAAAGGAAAAAGGAGGTGCGAACTATGCGATTGTTGCCATCGATTACTTTACCAAGTGGGTCAAAGTTGAACCATTGAAGAAAATCACCGAGGCACTTACCTCTAAGTTTATATGGAGAAATATTATATGTTGGTTCGGAATTTCCCACTCAATAGTCACAGATAATGGGCAACAGTTAGGCAACAAGAAGCTCCGGGACCTCTGCGATGAGTTAGGCATCAAAAAACACTTCTCCTCTCCTCACCATCCACTGCAAATGAACGGGTTGAAGCAGTCAACAAAACCATAAAGCACCTCCTAAAGAAGAAATTGGACGAGTCGGAAGGGACATGGGGGACGAGCTCTCCCATGTGTTGTAGACAATACGTACCACCAACCGAACTGCAACGGGAGAGACCCCTATTCATTGTGTGCATTGTTTATATTAATGCTTAATTTTCCTTTAGCTATTTGCTATGAGAAGTTCATAAATTGCATTAAGTATGACAAGCTCGAACACTTCTTCAGCAATTAAAGTATGGCGAGCCCATATCAAGCATTTGTTAGCTATTTGCTATGACGAGTTCATAAATTGCATCAAGTATGACAAGCTCGACACTTTTTCAGAAATTAAAGTATGTCGAGTCCATATCAAGCATTTGTTAGCTATTTGCTATGAAGACTTCATAAATTGCATTAAGTATAACAAGCTCGTACACTTCCTTCAGCAATTAAAGTATGGCGAACCCATATCAAGCATTTGTTAGCTATTTGCTATGACGAGTTCATAAATTGCATCAAGTATGACAAGCTCGTACGCCCTCCAACGGCTAAAATATGGCGACCTCATGTAATGGATTAAATGATAAATATGATAAGTTCATATGAAGTTTAATGGTTAAACTATGACGAGCTCATACGTCGAAAATGGCAAGCCCATATAACGAATTTTACCGATTAAATAACAAATTTATATAGGGTATTTTGAGCCCATAAAGTTGTTGCACAAATTTGAGAACCTTTGAAACCAACGGGTTCGTACTATTCTATAGCACATTAAGGAGCCGTCTATAGCGAGCCTTTGTATGTCCATTATTCGTGAATCAATTAATTGCAACGAGTACGTTAATGGCAGAAAGATTAATTAAATGGATTAACCCACGATGAGTTACTGAACATAAGTCTGCAAGCCTGTATTGACAAAGCCCATATGACAAACTTATCGTTTGACTATGAATTAATTGTTGAACCACAACGAGCTCATGCATTGAAAATGGCAAGCCTATATTGATTGGTAAATAATGAAAGGTTCAGGAGAGGGTTCAAAAAACCTATGGCGAACCTATATCATTAATCTTTGTTGTTTGCTATAACTAGTTATGACGAGTTGTCATTGTTTACAAGTTCAGTCAATTTAATTATCACGAGTGGGCCTTATTATCGATGAAATGTAGCAAACTGATTCATTTTCAAACCATCAAATCAAATCAAAAATGGAAAACAATAATTGGAAACAATGGTTCATTATCAAGAAATAAAAGTTAGTTACAAAGCGTGGCTAAAAAGGAAGAGGGCTATTCTAAGAAGCAGTGACGTCCTGCTGAGGCTCTTCAGGCACATCCACTACCTCCACGAGGCTCCCGGCTTCATTGGTTGGGGTAAATGGCTCGGCAGGCACAAACTCATCCTTCAATGCAACTAAGTCCAATTGAGGATGCAGCTTTGCGAGTTTCGAGAACACTTTATTGTATGCACCCCTCTGCAATAGATGTATAGGCCATCATACTTTGCTGTCTCATGGAAATGGGCAATATATTCGTTTACTACTGCCGTTCCAGTCCCACCCAACTGTTACCTCAAGTCTGCAACCTCAGCAGCTAGCCCCTCAACCTAGGACTTCAGCTTCACTTTCTCCTTGTTGGCTGCCTCCAAGGCTGACGAGGCAATTTTTTGCAAGTTGTCTGAATTTTCCACTCACTTCGTCAAGGCATTGACCTCAACTTTACAGAGGTAGGCTTCCTTCTTCAGTACCTTATTCTCCTTGGAAAGCATCTCCACCTTCGACTCAGCATCGACATGCTTCAGCTTGGAGGCTTCGGCAGCCTTTAGCAGAAGAGGCCTCAGCATTGGCCTTGATCAGGGCAAACTCTGTATCTTGGAGTCGTTGAAGGTAATCTTTATTAAGCCATGCAATCGCCTCGCTTCTATTTGGGCATTGACGAACAAGCTTTGAGAACGAGCTTGTATTGCGAGACCAACCTTCATCAAGTCGACTACATCACAGGTCTCAGCATGTGAGGCATACCTATCCGTCCAATATTTATACTGGATCCTCTTAGTCCCCTGGACCTCAGCAAAAAGCATCTCTAAAACAGTAGGGATGATCTCATTTGACTTCCCACCCAAAAGATTTTGGGCCTTTCCCTCTGAAAGTTCATCCCTCAAGCTCTTTCCCTTCTTCCTCTTGATAAGACCTACTTCCTCTTCAAAGACCTCGTCCACATCAACAATCTTCAATGATGAAATGGGCTTGTAAAGAATAGGGCTCCTCGGTGATTCGCCAAGAGTTATCTGGCTTTTGGGTGGTAGAGGAGGCCCAACGTTCTTCGAGAGGACGACCTTCCTATTAGGGGGCCTCTTAGACGAGGCCTCGCCCCCCTTTGCCTTTTCCACCTTTTCATTATCTTTTTTCCCACCTTCACCGGAGGAGGCAGCTAGTTCTCCTTAGACAAACGAGCTAGCTCGTCTTGTGATTATTGTAAGCAACCAAACTGCTATTTAACGATTTCTTTTTCTAGGCCTCGCCTAGGGTCCTCAGTTGGAGCAGATTCGGCTTCACATACTCTTTTTATCATGTTGTCCTACAAACCAAAAATATGATCAAAAGAGGCTAGACAAAAAATGGTTAAAGTGCAAGACCTAATGTCCAAACTTACCCTTTGTGGCCATTAGCAGATGTGTGACAAATAGGTTCCTCTTGCTAACTACGTTCTTGAAGAACCTCTTCTCCGCAGGCAGCTTGTAAATAGCTCGAATAATGGCCCACTCCGACGGCTTGAGCTCAAATCGGTTAACTGTAGCTGCATAAGATTTGTGTTAAATCGAAAGGAAAAATGACTGAATAGAATTAATAGCAGAATGAGAGAAAGCTCAACTCACTATACTCGTGATACTAGGTCAGTACAGTGATCTCCGGGACTACATCTCTTTCCATTGTTTGCCACGGCCCCTTACCCAAAACCATGACGATTTCCAATTTTTAATGGAGGTCGAGGCCCCCAAATGAAAGGAGAGTGTGGGCCCTAGGGATTTATACAGTACTACCCCCTACAATCACTTCCCTTACTAGAGGGTCGAGGCTGAAAAATGGTCTGAAAAACATGTGGAGGCATATCCTCGCCAAGAGTGACCTCATTCTAAAGAAGGAAAGCCTCTGCTAGCTGGCTCCATGCTTTAGGCACAAGTTGGGTGGGGGCCAAATTGTACTGCGTAAGGATATATCTAAAAAAGAGGTGCAGATGCAATCTCATCCCCTAGCTAGAATGGTCTCGCTCACCGCCACACAGCCTTCCCTAGGGAAATAAGCTCTCTTTTCGAGGATTGGCACGAACAATTCTATATTATCAGGTATCATATACCTCTTTCGAAAGGTTTCTAACTCATTCTCCTTTATGTCAGAAGACCACAAGGAAGCCCCCCCATCTAATACTATAATCTATGGGGCCCTCCTACATCATCCGACGCTAGGCCCCCAATGGCCTCCATGATAGCATGATTTGCTCTGTAGGGATCATCGGAGGAATACCGGCCTCAACACAAATCATAGCCATATCTACCCTATAAAACCCCCCGACTGCGTTCTTTTTTTGGAGAAAAAGCCATTTAATTGAAGTAATAAAAGGAACGACTCGACAATGATTGATGCTTACGTTAAACCCTAAAGACCTAGACCCTGGAATTCTTGAAAACTATTGAAAATAGGGTCAATCATCGGCGATCATAGGAAAATGCTGTGATCGGAGAAGATTATTTCAGTTTAATAGTGCTTAAAATCTTGACAAGGTGGAAAAAGTCGAAAAAGTCGAAAAAATGAGTTCCGACCCTTTTTATATGCAAGGCAAATGAACCCTTACCGTTTGATATTCAACAACTTTAATATAGGCCATCCACCTATAATCCCATCATCCACATTAAAACAAAAGGGTGCCTATTAAACTTTCAAAACAAAGGCCCAAATGAAAATGTGTTAGCTATGTGTTTTGAAATTGCATGCATAACATCATCATCATCATTGCGCATTAAATGCACACATCGCTCGAGCCTTTGGAACTGTCAGAATATCTAGCTATCGTTTATTGGGAACCATTACCTTCCAAGTAACCAATACGGGTCATCAAGGAGGCTCCAACCACAAGTTCAGGCTTGATACTCCCTTAAAGTAGCCTCATCTAGCATTGAAAGGTCGCGTCCCCCGCCAATATGGTTGAAGTCCCTTTTGCAAAGGCCTCACCCTAACATGGTTCGTCTATACATAGAAAGGTCTCACCCGAATATGGCTCGCCTAGATGCAAAAAGGCTTCATCTCTAAAGAGCTCGCCCTCGGCCTAAGAGCCTCTCCTTACTCCAAGGCCTTACTGCGAATCTCGACAGATCTAGAGGAGATCATCCCTTCTAACGACCCCAGCAGATAAAGGAAGCCAATTATTTTTCCCCCACCACTTCTTTAACTTCTAAAGTCCATGCATTCTTTAAATAACCATACTTGGACTTCGGGGACTGATGTTACTCGTATAAATAATTGCAAAATAAATATACCACATGGCAACCGGTAGAGCTCACACACGTCGGGATAGTGTGATCGACCCGATTAAGTATACGTTGGAACGAGGCCAACGTAAGGGCAAGTCGACTGATCCCTTTTTGGTGGAAGTCCCAATACAAACATGTTTCCTGTTGACATGAATAGCCGAACCCAGAACGGATCAAGTTAAGTGATTGACAAGACGACACGCTGCCAACGTCGCCTTTGTACACCTATATAGTTACGTCCCCAGACTAGGAATAGAAGATATGGGGATCTTAGCATTTAATAACTTGATTGATTGATTTATGTTAACAGGATCCACTGGATCCAGCTGGACCACATGTTCTACCATCCGACGGGTCTCGTTCACCCTACTTTGAGTGTAAAAACCCAGACTCAACGTTGGGAGAAGGTAATGCAAGTTTATACATTAAAAGTAAACCTTCTCTCTCACTACATAAAGCTCACTCCTTAAGTCGCCCCCCTTTTATCAGCAAAATAAGGACATTGCAACTCGTTAAACATTTGAAATCATTTCCTTAATTGATTTATCTACAAGATTGGTGATTTTATTTGAATATTACAATGCGATTCGGCTTACTAGACATTAGTTTCTACTTATCTGTTGACCACGT
>CAIGRL010037615.1:0-13593 GCA_903798325.1 Fraxinus xanthoxyloides
CACCACATTATGTACAAGTAGTATATTCCAAAAACCAATGTGAAGAGTAGGTTTTATTAAGAATATAGAACAAAATTCATTAGTGAAAAACAAAATAAAAAATATTTATAATAAATCCGCAAAAATGAGCCTTTTTGCCCCTTGAGAATAATATAGCAGGGCTCGTTTTGAGTTTCATTTTTTGGAAAAACAAATTTTGTAATAGTCATATTTTAGGAGAGTGAGAGGTAAAAAAATATAAAAATATTTTGAGTGTACACGAAAAAGTATTTTATTTAAAGAATGCATAATTAAAAATAAATTTGGAGAAAAATAGAGTTTTTAGAGAATGATGATCCCTCTCAACTTCGAGAGGAAGAAATATGCTATATTTATTCCTCAACGGGCAAATGCTCATTTTTTGGGTATTTATTTATAAATAATATTTCTTTCGTTTTTCATTAATATATTCGACATGTTATGACAGACGTGACTAAATAGGACTAATAGAAATACATGATGAAAATTGTTAGTTGTCATGTTGAGTTCAATGTCAATCATGTCTCCTTGTATAAAGAAAATAGCAAATGATTTAATCCCAATATTACACTCACTAGATGATTAATGCAACTTCAGTCTCCTTGTTCACAACCCAACATAGATGAAGTTTTATGATAGTTTAAATCATGTACAAAGGATGGAAACATGTCCTAAAACCTCTCTCATTCATCCTCGTTTTCTCTTTCTTTATGTAGGATAACAACAATAATAGCAGTTGAGAATTATGAATACATGTCTTTTTAATCATATAATTTTATAGTAAAATTTCAATAAATGAGTATTCGATAAATTAATAATTTTTTTTGTCTTGACTACAGCCAATATATTAAACTAAAAATCTCGCTAAATGCATAAGATAATATTTTAGTTCAAATCATTCAGGGATCAATGAAAATATAAAATAACAATTGGTTAAATATGTAAAATTTTATAATATGTTGTTGAGTTTTTCACTTGACGACTATTTTTTCGATTCTAATTTTTTGTGAAAATATGCATCTAAAATTGTTTATTTTTTCTTTGTACTCAAATCGAACTCAACCTCGTCCTTATTTACGATGCACGTACCACATTTGGTATTTTTGCTCATTCTTTAAAAAATAATTATTTAAAAGGTCACGACACTTGAAACTTGAAAGGCTTCTTTTGAAGAAAGGTAAAACACAACTATAATCTGAACAATATCATTCTTGATAGCTTATTCAATATCCATTGAATAATCTCTTCATTAGTTTGCTATTCCATCATCATGTCATTTTTACTAGGATTATTTAAGAGGTTTTTAACATTTACCACAATTTTATAGCATTGCCTAAAAATGAATTCAAGTCATCTACCGACAAATTAACAAATTATTTATTTTATGAATAAATTATAACTTTTCCATAGTAATAATTTAATTTTCTTGATCTCAACATTATTATTTTATAGGTTTTTCACAGTATACAAATATCTAAGATAGAAACATAACCTTTTTTCTTTTTTTTTTCTCCTTTTGTTTTTTTGAAAAAGAAATCTGAAAAACAAATGGACAAAAGTCCAGCATCCGGTGACTTTTCTTTGATATGAAGGTGGTTTTCTATGTCTGCAATTATCTATTATAAAATCATTCAACTATGCAATTAATGTTCTACTAATGTTGAGTTATACTAGTAATCTTTCAGTATTGATTGATTTGATGTTAAACATAAAACCAATTGGGTAGATGCAATATTATAATCGACTGTATTATCTTAAAAATAATTTGGACACTTGGCAATTGTCACACCTAAAGGGGTGGGTCATCAGAAATTATTGTACTTAAGTTATACATTTGATACATTAAATGCTATAAAAAAAAAAAATTCTTCACCATGTATTTGTCAGCACAGGAAGAGTAATTAAGAGCAAACATAAGCAAGAACACACGACCAAGCTTTGAAGTTTAATGAAGGCTGCTGAAACTGAAAGGAGACAAACTCAACTTGGAGCTCTCACACAGGATACTAATCTTTTTGTGATAACAACCATTTTCGAGAAAGAAGAGATTGTTCACACTGCTAATATCTTGTGACTACTATCATTTCTCGAATAAGGAAAATCGAGCAACCATCTCCTTTTTCATTTTTTATGACGTAACGGATAAAATTCTATGCAAGTACAATATTATATGAAAAATGGTAGTAATCACACAGAAACCAAATGATAAAATATAAATAATACCTTCTTGATAAAATAGCTTTCATTTGAGTATCAAGAAAATGAAACACACTTTATAATAGAATGAATTAGGTCAAAACCATTGAAAGATTGTGTGAATGGCTGACCGAGTCATAGCGTCAAACAAAATCTATGCAATTGAGTATGAGACATGCCTTGTTTTTTTCACTTTTAATTAGAGAACAATATTAAAATTTAATTAATTTAGAGGTCTAATTTTCATAAGAAGTTAGGAGTTGGAACATAGCCGTACCAAAACACAGAACTCAAACATCAGTACATATATTAATTGAATAATTTTATTATGTTTGGTTGTTGGCATATTATATGCTTACTTGGTCATATATTTACATTATTAAAACAAACATTTACTAATGGTGTGTTATATTATGTTGTCTAATTTACAAGACCTATGTCTTATGATAGATATATACATAATTAGACAAATAAATTATTTGATAATTTACTAATCATGGATCAAAAAAAGACAAGTTGTCTTTTCAGTATTGGCATTATGCTACCTGATTTCAATGTTCCAATTCACCACAATAATGATTCTATAAGTATTTAATCTTATATTTGATCCACATTAAAATTTTCATTCTCATTCGTCTACTCATTTTCAACTATACATTTTTCAATAAAATAATATATTACATCACATCAATAGCTTTTCCTTTTTATTCAACCATACATTTTTCATCTATCTACTATTATATAATACATTCTTCCAAAATAATTTGACTCAAACACACTAAATTTGAGAGATTTGCTCCATGTACAAAAGCAAAATCAATGGAAATTCACTAGATAACTCACGTGTGGGTCCCGCAAATTGTTTTTGAAATACATGGTGGGCCCACTCATTGTGAGTATTCTGATGGTTTTCTGTGGAAACATTTATGTACAAATGAAAAAATTGTAAATTTGACCTGGTTACACAATGACAAAATGTTCATAAATACACAAAAAATAAAAAAATAAAAAATCACTGCTTATAATTCTCTTTCTACATATTTCCCTGTGATCTCTAGAATTAAATTTCATTGTAAAATAAGTTATAGAATGTAATTAAACAAATTAATTATTGATTACAAGGGAATTACATGGTAAATGGTCCATGACAACGAACGAAGACAAATCATCGTACTTGCAATACATTTCGTAATTGTAAAGAGACTCCAGCTCGTTAGAGTTTATTTCCATAGAATATAGGAAAGGAGTACGCAAAAGTAATTGTTAATAATTTAGTTGATCAAATCTTTTAGTAGACATAACAACGAACTTGATAAAATGACGAGAATGAATCATATAGTCGACGTCAAATTTATTGAGAATAAGAATTTTGTTTCAAAATGAATACTTAGTACTATACATTGTTAAAAATGTAACATTTTTCCGTAGTTATGGTTTAGGGTTTAATTAAAATGTGAAATTGAACTTTTCCTAACCCACCTTGCAAATTAATAATCCCCCTTTAATTACCTTGTGAGAACCTATAATTGGTCCACGACTAGACATCATCTGTGACATCATGCTCTCTAAAGGTTAAAGTTGAGAAATATTTTGCAGGTTTATTTAATATTGCTCCACTATATTGAGTCAAGCGTCATAAATATGTATTAATTACTTTTAAAAATAAAATTGTGCATAAAATTATATAGTTCCTTCCACTATTCCTGTAATGGAAAAAGAAATTAAAGTATTAAGAAAGAATAGTCTTTAAAAAACACACCATTGAGAGTGCCAAATAATACAATGTTAGAAATATAGAGCAAAAGAAGAACAACGTTCATAGATAGCTATTGTTGAAAATGATGTTCCACTATACCAATGCTATCTGACAGAACCTATGAGGACCCTTTGAGCAGAAGAAACACACTATATATATACACACACACACACTGTGGAGAGAGAGAGACATCTCCAACACAGCCCAATAGCTCATCCTTAGGATTGGCAACAATGCCCTCTAATTCATGGGATGCTGACTAGGGTTTTTCACATTTGATTATACTAGATAACATTAAAATATACTTTTCGTAAATACTGTTTATATTACGGATGTTAGGAGAAGGATAGTTATAATAATTCGGTATTTAAAATATGGACAATTTCTATAACGATGAAATTTCATTGATTGCCCTTTACCGATCTTGTCTTTTATGGAAGTGATCTCCTTTAATTGGTATGTTATCGACCATACAAGCTACGGTTGCTATGCAAGTGGCGCGTAAACTTTGTTCGTGAAGTGCAGCAATGATCTTGGTTGCGCCTGAACAGATAAAGAGAGGTGAATAATGAATTATGAGGCTGAACTTTAATTCAGAATTTGGAAACTTTAATGAGAATTGACCAAACATGCAATAAATTGACATGGCAATTATGTAGATGGTAGGTTAACAACAGTTGACCATATGATATGAAGAAACTTGAACAGGCTATTGGAAGGCAGCAATCGAAAAATCTACCCTAAAAAAAATAAAAATATCTCTTCATGAGAGGGCAATTTTTAATATTATAGCTTTGATGAGAACTCAGTAGTGAGAAAAAATATTTCCTTCGGTTCAACTTAGCTTTGATGGCGTGAAGGGTACTATAGGAAGTTTATTTAAGATCGCTATAGTCTATTGTCGAATTTTGTCTCTGTTCAACCAGCCGTTTTGTTTTCCATCCAAGTTTTTTTGCAACAAAGTCCGACACCCATAGGATATATAACATTAAAAGAGTCCCGAAACCACAACATTCAACGGGATTCAAATGTCACCCACACATCTAATTAGCTTGCGGGATTCTCTGATTTCACCGACAACTCTCATTTGTTGAAGTGGATCATAGTGCACTTTAGGTGCTGAGTGAGAAATATCTCCTTTCATTTCAAGTTATTCAAAAATAGGGTTCATATTTATTCAATGCCAGAAATTCAAGAAAGTTGGTGACCTATCGTAAGTTGATGATTAAAGCCTCTATAAATGAAAACCGTAACTATAGCAAATTTAAAGTAGTGGAATTCCTTATTGAGTAAGTTCTAATCCACACGAAACTATAGAAAATAGGCTAATAGAGATTTGGTAATGAAGTGAAAAGAAAAAATGATATCCAACAAAGATCTTCAAGACTTGTACTTTGAAACTACAAATGGCATATGATGTTATAGTTTAACTAAACTAAAAATATATTGGATTCAAGTACACATTTTAATTGATTGCAATTATTCCAGCAATTACATAATATTAATGGAATTGGATGAAACATTTTAGTCATCAACAACATAAATAGATTCAACTTCATCACCATGTAAAGGTGAGTCCATTTGGGGTGAAGGGAAAGGGTTTAATTTACTTGTATTATTGCACCAACTACTCACAACTTTTTCACAATTTCAAATTGACAAATCATTGCCTACACTAACAAGTGTAAACATGGGTTTGGATGCCCACATTCGGAACAACTCGATGGGACTACGTTTTTTAGAATTTTTATGTAATTATAAGTTGTGAATTTTGAGTAATGTGTACATAAAAAGATATGTTTTATTAGTTTAAATTAAAATTTAAGCATTGCTAAACATGCACATAGTTCCAAAAGGTGGTGAGACCTACTTTCCAATATATTTTTTCATATAAATAACTTTAAATTCCGTTACCTTATATACCTATTCCCACAAAAAATTCAAAAATTGCAATAAAATTCAAAATTTATAATACTTTTCCACAACAGTTTATTTACCATGTTTCTCGATTGCATTTAATATTTATTTTTTCATGATGGTTCAAAAAAAAATCCTCTCTCATTAACGTGTTTAAATATAGTATTGAACTAATTAATTAATTTTATTTATTTATTAAGAGCGTTTGTTGACATTAAAATAATTTCAAGTTGACTAAACTACTCAACACTATAATAAGCTTATAGTTCAAGACATTGAAAAGACTAGGCATGTGACGAAGATTTCTATGAAATACATGTACAGTATTTTCAACGATTGTACAATATAAGATAGAAACATTCATACTAGAATGATTATCGTAATGTTGTGTCTCCCGGTACACAATAAATTCTCAAGATTCCCTTTCCCAGTTAACAATTTGTATTGATTAAACAAATTGTTATAATTTTTCGATCTTGTAAGGCAATATATTCTTTATACTGGTCAACAATTATTATAATAATGGCTAATTTTTTTTTCTAAATATATAATTTTAAACAGATATATATTTGCTGGCGAGCTAATTATCTTTTCAACACAATTGCATTTCTTTATGAAAGACGAACATTTCAAATCCCCAAACTTAATGAAGTTTTTTTCTTCATGGACGAATGATAACATACATATACTCTTTTCAACAGGAAAAAAAATGTAAAATAACTTCATTTTATCCTATTTTCTTCATAAATAAAGAAAAAAGAATGCGGGGAAGAAAATTATAATAAAAAACCAAAATTTGTTATAAATCCAAAGAAAACAAACACAAAGAAAAACCTACATATACACAGTCCACTCTCTCTTCAGACTCTATTCTCCAAGTCATCATTTTGGCATCTTCCGGCGAATCTCCGGCGAGTATTAGAAACCAAAAGAACGTAAGGATGATCAGAAAAGAATGATCGGGGATCGCATTCGCCATGTCAGTGTCGTGCTCCGACTGCTTCTCTGACCTTCTCTGCGGCGAGGACTCCAGTATTATCTTCTCCAGTGGCGGAGAAGAACTTCTGGAGTGCTCATCGGACCTGGATTTCCCACAGCCGGACGTCGAGGAATCGATTGCCGGACTCATAGAGAACGAGAGAGATTTCATGGTTCCGTGCAGCTATTATATGGAAAAGTCCCATTCAAATCAATCTATTGATGCTTCAACTAGAGCAGATTCTGTTGCATGGATTCTGAAGGTATCGTTCCTCAGATTCCAACTGTTTTAATCGTTTTCGTTATCATGCACATGTAGCGCACAGCGCTATCTACACCTATTAAACAATTCAAATATATGTTGGTTTGAGAATAATGGCACAGCGCACGTTATTCAGTTCAAAGTTAGCTACGGAACACCGGTGAATAATAATATTCTTTATGTTCATCTATTTATCCTCCTAGGCGCATTTTAGCATGGCGGACGGTGCTAGAATGTGCCGTGGTGGGCGAAAATGAACTGTTTTTCGTGTTCGTCCGTATCGGCGATGAAACAGTTATTTCGATTTCGGGTGAGTATAGAATTGAAGGCTAACTTTTTGATTCGAAGAATTGACTGTGTTCTTTTTTGCAGGTGAAACGTTACTATGGTTTTCAGCCGTTAACGGTGTATCTCTCCGTCAACTATTTTGATCGTTTTCTATACTCCCATCAATTGCGGGTAAAGTTCCTGTCGCTATTGGTTGTAATTACTTTTAAGTTACTTATTTTGTCAAAAAGTACTTTTTATATTAATGAAACTTATAAGCGTTTTTGCATAAATTTTACTTACGTCTTTTGTTTTGTTGCTATAAAGTCACTCTTTTACATTATCTTATCAAGACAATTGAAAAGTACCCTAAAGATTATGTTAATGTAATTAGTAAATAATTAAGTACTATAATTATATTTGGTTTTAAGCAATAATTGAAATGATTTTTTTTTTTGAAAAAAAATTATCAAAAAAATCAAAAATTTATATGATTTATTATTATTTTATTTTAAATAATGGAGTACGTGCAATTAATCATGGATTCATATAATTTAATTTATTATCATGCGTGTTAATAAAAATAATAATAAAAAAAATTATCTACTAAAAGTATATGTCAGTAAGGTTCACTTGTCTTTTTCGATACTCCTGGGAATTTATGCATTCAAATGGTATCATTGTTATTAAATTAATAGTAATTATTATACTAATTAAATAATTATTTTCCACATTTCCTTCGAATAATTGCAGAAAATGAATGGGTGGCCTGTGCAATTATTGTCCGTTGCATGCTTGTCATTAGCTGCTAAAGTGGAGGAACCTCTGGTTCCTTCTCTTCTGGATCTTCAGGTGATTTTTCAAATTTATGCTTATATAATTTCTTATTTTTGGAATTAATCAGCTTTTTTCTTAGGTTGAAGGTCCAAAATTTATTTTTGAACCTAGAAATATCCAAAGAATGGAGCTTCTTGTGCTACGTGTACTGGATTGGAGGCTGCAATCCATTTCTCCATTCAGCTTTCTCAGCTTTTTTGCCCAAAAAATTGATCCAACAGGAACTTACACGGGATTCCTTACATCGAGGGCAACTGAAATTATTCTGTCGATTATCCAAGGTATTATAATTAGACAAGTTTGATCCGCATTAACATAAAGAACTCGAGGAATTTTAGTCGTGTTTAAAAGCTATTTTTCAAGAAAGTTACTTCGACTTAAAAAGTAACTTTAAAAATCATAGCCAAACACGCTCCACATGAAAGAATGAAAATACGAGTATTCGTGTACCTAATTGAATTGTAAATATATATACATGTTGAAGTTGAAAAATGGAAATTTAATGTTAGTTATTACATTTTCTTTTATTCAACAGAGACGAGCTTCCTTGAGTATAGGCCATCATGCATTGCTGCTGCAACAATACTTTGTGCAGCAAATGACCTCCCACAGTTCTCTTTAGTTACCGCTCAACATGCTGAATCATGGTGTGATGGACTCCACAAAGTAAGAAAGATATTCACACTTTAATGGACAGAAAATGCTAATTTAGGGGAAAAAAAAAAAAAACAATCTGAATTTTTCTTTTCACAGGACAAAATCATCAGCTGCCACCTATTGATGAGACAATTCGCATTCACTGATAGGCCAAGGAAGCAACCAAAAGTGTTACCTCAGCTCCGAGTCATGACTCGGGCAAGTATCATGTGGAACGACTCTTCATCCTTATCCTCCTCGTCCTCATCATCTTGTAAACGAAGAAAGCTAAACAATAGTTTATGGGTGGATAATGACAAACAAAGCTCGGATTAATGGCAGGAGGGTCTTAAAATAAGAGAAGAAATAAAAAATCTTAAAGAAAATGGTTTGTTAATCTCAAAGTTGTCTCGTCTAGAATCTCGATATTTTTTTGGATGGACCGAGATAAAAAAAAAAAAAGAATTGACAAGAGTGGTGTAGATAAGGTAGTAGGTATAATGTATGTACAAAGGTTTGGACAGAGTTTGGGAGACTTTATTATAAACTTTTTTTGTGGGCATTGCCATTCATGAATATTTATGAATTGGCCTTGCTGATTCCCTAGGGAAGGGGATTTGATACATATTATTTTGGAGTGTGAAAAAATTATTTGATATCTAGTAGTGGAGTCATGGAGTATGAAATGAAAGTGGAGGAGTGACTGATTTCAAAGGCAGCATTAATTGATTATTGAATGAATGGAGAAGGGATTGTGGGACCTAAAATGGCAGTGAAAATCAATAGGGTTAGCTAAAACTTTGAAGTTTTAGCAGTTGATGAAGTATGAGTCAAGCTTCTCTACTAGGCCACCATCATTGCATCTGCCACCCCCTATCTATTTTGCAAGAAGTCGTGAAGAAAAAGGATTCATGGCTCCATCAAAGTAAGACTTTTTTTTTTTGGATTTTGAGTGATTTGTGTACACGCACGTTTGCTTTTTTCGTTTTTTTTTGGCGGGAGATGCGCATTTCTTGATTGTCCTAACGATTTGTTGGACATTATTTTGAGTGATGTTTCGTGTGTGTGTGTGTGACGGATACATCCCGGTATTCTTTTTCTCTGATTTTTCGTTCTCTCTTTTTTCTTGATGGCCTAAAGTTTGCCAAATTATAAAGAGGTCTTTAGGGCCATGTTTGGTGAGTGATGTATTTGGATTAAATAAAAATGGGAAACCATTTATATGGATTTTATTGCTTCCATCCCCACCCCCACCCTCACCCCATGAAAATACAGGGTCTGTGCCATGCATGTGATTGACAACGAAATTTTGTAGCTTTGCAATTTGTTTTATTTATTACTGAGAAAACTTTTTAACAAGAAAGGTGGAATTTTTGTAAAGCATTGGGGTGTGGACTAGGAATTGGTCCCTCGAGCATTTAAAAAGAGTGATTCAAGAATATGACTCCTTAAAACAGTGCAATCTCGTGAATGGCCCATGATTGCTCTCTTATCTTCCCTTGATTTCAGACATGAGAGCCACCTTTCTGTTTTACTGTTTGGGATTCATATCATTTTGTTAAAATTATACTTTTCAAAGATAAAAGTAATAAATTATACGAAAAGTGTGCCTAAACGTTAATATTTGATTTTGAAAAGTGGTTTTTAGCAAAATGAAATGAAGCCAAATAGAGGCCATATATCAATTTCCACACACTGGCTTAGCAGTTGCAACTATGTACTCATGTCGACTACTCATAGTGAATACTAATGTCTTAAAAATTGGTATGGGTGTTTACCCTTAAAAAAAGTAAGGGATCAAGAGTTAAAAAGTCAAATCGAGTTAAATTGCGAATAAATTCTAAAGAATAATGTTAGTCATCGTCACTGATATTCAACTCTTGTCTATGTAATAGTAGAGTTACAACCACATTATTCAACGAATAAAAATACATTTCAACTTCAGTGAACGATGTGACAACAACTCTACTACCATAATTATTGATGAACACCAATGGTAAATAACACTACTCAAATTTAAAATAACTCTCTAAATTCGAGAAGTGGTTGAAATATTTTTACCATTGCCTTTTGGAATAAGGATGGCGTTGTTTCGAGAACAAAAGAGATCACCGTCCACTGAAAATGTTAATTTGGTATACAAAGTGATGTCTTGTCACTTTCTTCTAGTTCGATCCCGAGTTGCCAAAATATTGCATTCAAGTCAAACTTAGAAAAGATTTTTGCCTCGACTAAGTTTGCAATAAGAGGAATTGAAAAAATCCAATTTCACCTACTTGGTCATAAGCTTCTTGAAAAAGAATCAGAACCGAAATTCACAGCTCTTGCGTACACGACAACTTTAGTCATGTCTAGTATTGTTCATCAATGTATTTTAAAATTATTAAACTTTCGTAAGAAAAAGCCGGTGGAAATGAAGTTGATGTTTCCACATCCCGACATATTTTTTATTGATTTATATTAAAAACCATGGCACGATGGCATTTATATATATGGTCTATGATAATGATATAATGCAGACAGTACTTCCGTTATTCAGGGACTAATTCTATCCCTACAAACCATACATGTACTAAATAGTAAGCACTAATAATGGAGAAATCCTCAAATCATATTTCACGTACCTCGAAACATCAAACAGCTGGTTTAATGGTCCACAATGAAGAAAAAACAACTAGGTTGTGACAGAATTTTCTTTAGTAAAGTCATACATTATTACCTTGTTGAAATGGCATCTAAATATCAGCTTCTAGAAACCCAAAAAAATAAAAATAAAAATAAATAAATTATATTAATTTGGGAGGAGTCAAATTTATCCACGTGTCGACCCTGAATACATTATCTAAATACAATATTTTTACTGGACCTATTGGAAAAGTACGTACAAAACCTTACTCAGTTTGGACATGTAGCCATGTTTGGTGCACATTAAAATTTTCATTCTCATTCTTCTACTAATTTTCAACTACACATTTTCAATAAAAAAATACTTTCTATCACATCAATAAATTTTCCTTCATTTTCAACCACACATTCTCCATCAATCTGCTATTTCAAAATATATTTTTTCAAAATAATGTGGCTCAAACACACCAGAAATAGAAAATTGGCGGGCACTTGACACAATGTGTTAACCTTTTGAAATTGAGCCTCTATTTGTGGAAATCAAAATTATATTCTTAATAGATTTTGATAAAAGTCGATGAATGTATAGTTGAAAAATTATGAATCCTATTAAATGTATGATTAAAACTAATTATTGAATTTGATTTAAATTTAAATTCTAATTTTAATTTCTATCAAATGGGGACTGTTCCACGAGTGGTATTAAAACTAAACTCCAGACATATCAATATGAAATGCACTAATTGAATCTCTAGTTGCAGCTTAATGAAGTTGTGGGTACAATTTTTTTGAAGGCCGAAAAATTTCAATTGACGAAAGACGGTGGCCCCTAGCGTAGTTGAATAGTGGGTCTTCATACCGCGTGTGATTCTTTTTAGTAGTGGACAAAATATCCAAATCAACTAGAATCAAATCAAATCGAGCTATTCGATTTTACGAAAAAATTAATGATTTTAGTTCTTCGAATCAAGGACCATTTATTTTTTGTTCTAGTTCGGTTCTGGTTCTATAACCATAACCAAACTTAATTTTATTTTTATTTTTATACAATATCAATTAGTGCATATCCTAATTTTGTATTCATTGGGGACAATCGATTAATTGGATACATTCTATTAATCGATTCTAGATCATTGGAGAAAGTCTATTGAATTGTATACACCCTTATTTTATATTTATTTGAATCGTTAATCTTTCACTGATTTTCAATTTAGACAATACTGCGGCACGTCAGCATGCATTTCATCACGTCAGTGGAAGAAAGACTCTTTCAAGATTGAAAAATGAAATTGGTCAGTTACTTAAAAGACCTTTAAACTATATATTTTTTTTTTTACATTGATTGTTTGATGAGTTATTTATATTATTCACGATAAACGTTGATTGAGTATGAAACAGTTAATGATTGTTTGTAAAAGTGGAGAGTAAAAGTTTTATACAATTCATCTTTTATTATGGGAGTGTGTCATCAAAACTATTACAATTAATCTAGTGAATCATTGTTTTATTTAATAGATAATCTTTTGTGTGGGAATGAAAATTGATTTGATATTTAAATTATGACTGTATTTTTATATGTTAGTTTGAACTTTTGTGATCTTAATAATTGATAATTTGAAATTGTTGAATGTTTGATGTTTATTTTTCTTTATTTAGGTATATATATAAGGATATGGTACATGTCTGAAAATTTAAGAAATGAAACTAGAATCAAACCAAACTTTTGAAATCAAAATCAAATGGAACAATGTCCATCTCTAATTCTTTTTAATTTGAGGATGAGGACTACAAAATTATCATTTAATGTGTATATGAGTATGGTTATAAATGTATCGGATCTGTCTATATCTGATCCGATCCGATCCGATCCAATAATCCATTGAATATTTGATTGTTAAATCCATATCCGATTTGATATGTTACCGAATATTCAATCCAATCCAAAATTAATAAAAATTAAGGAAAAAATGATTTTATGTTCTTTAAAAACTTTGAACTAACTTGAGGCATACTTATGTTTACTAGCAAGTCCAAAAGTGTCTTCTACCATCATTATGTCCGCTTTTTAAAGGAGATATCATCTTTTAATTTTCTATTGACA
>CAIGRL010037659.1:0-10942 GCA_903798325.1 Fraxinus xanthoxyloides
TTTTTTTAAGTTTGAATTTTTCGTTAATAGAGATAATTAGAATAAGAAGTATTCCTTCATCAAAACGAAAAAGGAGAACAAGAGAGTACTAATGTGTGTTTTCTCACGCTTGACAAAATGGTTTTGCTATACTTATATTATGATTAATAACTTTGTTTCCGTTCCATGATTTGACACACAATTTTATCATTGATTTTAACAATATTTAAAACAAATCATTGATCCCGATTTTTACATATCATGGAGTATCGTCCATGATGTATAAAAAATGCACAAGTAACTTGATTCTTAAAAAAATGACTAATGTTATTTACGATAAAAAATTATTGGTAGTCATCCTACATGACAATACACATGACAATTTATTATTTCATGCAATAATGTGATAATTTTTTATTATTTTATGTATCAAATAGAAAATTATCATGCATAAATAAAGAAGACAATTACCGATAATTTTCACAGCATTTTTCAAAAAAATAAGCCCAAAGAAAGAAGAAAAAAACAACTCCAATGGATATATACACTATATCCAAATTCCTCTCTCTTCTTTGTTTTCTCACTCTAAATTCTATTCTTCTTTTCGGTAATAATTGGAACCTTTCTTTTTCTACGCTACTGTCACTTTTACTTCTTTGTCCCTCCATGGCCTGAAGTAAAATTACCAAACTATCCATTCCAGTTACAAGCTTGCCCTCCATGTCCTCCACTTGCATGCTTACTTCCTTTAGGTCTAACTCCGCCCCTTCCTTACCCCCGCAGGTGACCACCACCCCGCACAGAACCAACTCTCCCTCCTCCACCCCCGCAATCACAGTGGAATACCGGAGCTGGATCTCCTCCTTCAACCAGTTCCGTCGAGTCTCCACCGCCTTCGAACTGGCCACGTTAAGCGCCCTTTTGAAGGTGGGGTCTATTATAATCCAGCTCACTGTGAGGTGCTCCTCTAGATTTTCCATACATGTGCCATCCACGCCTTCGAAAGTTACTGGCGCTGGCGCCGTTTCTTTTAAGTTGAGAAGGTCGATTCTCAAGGGTGAACTCAAGAACCACAACGAAAGGGTTTCACTTTTTAATACTTTGGAGTAGACTAACTTTCCAGCGTAGTGAATATCCACTGCTGATAATAATTCTGGCGTTTTGAACAAACATTGTTCTTGGGATTCCTTGGAACTGTGGCGGTGGAGAAAGCCGTGGTGGTGGAGGGTCGGGAAACAGTCGGAGTAGAAGGATTGGTGGCCGGAAGGGAAGGCCGCGATAGCGTCCGCAACGCAGGGGTGAGCGGTGGAGGGCCAGGTGGAGTTACAGATGTCCCTCCATAGATTATCTTCTTTGCATAAAGAGTTGAATTGGGTTGAAGCACAGGTTGTGGAGGCAAGAGTTGGACCATCAAGCCTATTCAAGATGTGGGTTCGGATTACATCTGGATGTATGGCAGTGATGGAAGTTCCTCCGTCTTGATAAGTGGTTGTCGCCTTGGAGGCGGCGGCCATGGTAGCGGTGGTAGAACAGGAAGACGTGATTGTTGTATTGCACATTAGGCTGTGAAACTGTTCGCTAACAAAAATAAGATATGGAATGGATTTTTATAGGAGGCAGTCAATATTGGCAATTTGGTATATTTAGGTTCAAACAAAAAACAATTTGATTGTGATTTTGAAGAGGTACAGTAACGTCCCTAATATTTGGACAGTCTAACATTATGGTCCCAAACCTTTAAATGGCACTACAGGTCCCAAACCATCGAAATGTTAGTGCTGTGAGCCCTTTTTGTACATAATTGTTATTTTGACCATTTAATGATCATTTTTTCGAGTAAAATGACTATCTTACCTCTAATTTAATAATTTAAATATATAAAAGATAAACAAATAATATAGCCACCACTAGTCTATCACACTTCATAGCACCACCACATTGCAACCACCACACCACTATCAGAACGTGCGTAAATCTGTTTTTATATTTGTTGAGAATTTTGGTACTTTGTGGCCCTGTAGACTGCTTGAGCTATGAATAGTAACTATGAAGTGGAGAAATTGTTGATTTAAAATGAAATTATTTTGAGTGAAATGGTGCCTAACGAGTCGGTGACAATTGAAATCAAGGGCGATGGTCGGGCGGCGACATGTTCGAAGAAAGATGAAGTGATGGCATGATGGGTGCATATTGCGTTTTGTGGTGGGTGGAGGCGTGTTGTTCTTTTTTACATTTTTTGGTTTTGGTTTTTGTGTTTGTTTTTATATTGTTATTTGTTGTTTGTTTGTAACTTTTTTTGGATAATTGCAGTAACGATACCAAATCATTTATTTAGTAGCAGACTTTGCTCAAACCTTTAATCTTGTCACCAACGGTATCAACCTTTCATTTTCTACTGAACCTTTCAAAATGTCTGCAATTGAAGTCCAAATGAATATTTTCTGTTAATTTGACCGTTAGTTAACTAAATAATTGGCTTTGACAATATTGTTGATTGATTCAAAATGTTAAAATAATAAATTTACATTTTTAATAATAAAATAACCAAAATCAAATAATTGAAATTAAAAACCCATTTCACCTTTTTCTTCTCCACCCACCCCACCTCCACCCCAAATCTCCAAATCTGGGAAATCAACATTTTCAAATCCATGGCGTCAGAAACCTATTGCCCAATTATGTAGATTTACGTAGATTGGGTTAGAGGTTTGAAGTTAACAACCGATCATAAATGAAGCTACTCGATAAAAATATGGATTTCCTCCTGAAATGGTCCGCCAAAGAGACTATCTTAACCAAAGAGGAGAAGAATAGATAAGATATTGAAAAGGGTTTAGGGATTTTTTTGTATGACGTCTAAGTAAGTTTCTAATAAGATCCATTTCTTACTGCTAATTTGTGGGGGCGCTTGTGGCGGTCATTGCAGCCTGTGTGTGGGTGGGCTGCGATCGTCGACATGATAGAGGTGGGTGGATTTTGGTTCGTTTGGTTGTGGTTGGGTGATGAAAGGTGGGGGTAAGTGTGAGGGTGGGAAGAAAATGAATTGTTTTGGATGAAGTTTTGAGTTACTAATTCCATGGTCAATCAAGATGAAGTTTTGGGCTAAATGCACAAGTAGAGTTCCTTAGAGCCACACCATTACAACATAGTGCACATTCGGTTTTGGGGACTCCATTTCCAAGCTTGTTGAAACGTTCTCGAAATTCCAAACCCAGATTTGCAGATTTGGGGTAGGGGTGGAAGAAGAAGGTGGAATGAGTTTTTAATTTTAATTATTTGATTTTGGTTATTTTATTATTAAAAACATATAATTACCATTTTAACCTTCTAAAATAAGTCAATATTATTGTCAAAGTCAATTATTTTGTCAACTAACAGTCAAGCTAACAGAAACCATCCATTTGGACTTCAGTTGCGGATATTTTCAAAGGTTTGGTATCGTTGGTGGAAAAAATGAAAGGTTTGGTATTGTGGATGACACAAATTAAATGTTTGAACAAAGTCTGCTATTAAATGAAAAGTTTGGTACCGCTGCTGCAATTATCCGTTTTTAATTTATAGACAAAATAGTTACATAAAAATTTCTTTAGGTATAATAATTTCTTCACCATCTTTTCTCAGTAATTACCATGAATGTATTTGATGAATAAAGAACTGTACTGGTCAAAAAGGCAATGTCTGATTTTTTTCTTCATAGACGAGGTCAATGTCAGCAATATTTGCAGTTTCTTCTCTATATTTGCTCAATTGGTTTGTTCTCTTTTAGATTTTTGAGTTTGTAGGGACCATATCCACCGTACATTTTTGGGCAACATACTTCAATGATGCTTTCAACAGGTATCGAATAATTATTGAATTTCTGCAACTCTTCTTTGAAATTCTTGTAGCTTAATGAACTCTGTCATTTTTATTTGAGTAGAAGTTGTTGGTCCCAAAATGTATTTGAACAAAGTAAAAAACATAAGTATTCACAGAAATAAAAAATCATAGAACCTAAAAACAAGAACACAAAGAATTTTCACCTATTAAAGTGTCTGGATGTTCACACGCTCTAAATGCTATTCACCCCTTGATCATCTACAAGTAGATATTGCTCAAGACACTAAAATCAGCCAAGAACAATTTGTACAATGTATGAAATCAAATATTTCTTTAGTATTTGCTCTCGCCTCACACATGATTTACTTTGGTAAACCTCACTCCAAACTCACCAACACATGCTCAGTACATCAAAATCCACTAAAAATTATAGAGATGAAATCAGATTGAGAGAGAAAATTAAGAGGCGCACAAAACCCGCACTAATGGCGCACACACTAAAAACTACATGTAGAAAATGGCCAATGATGGCTTTTATATGCCCATTACAAACCACAAATCCAACGCCAAGCATTCAACAATGTGTAAGGCCGGATTGCACCAATTCACTAGCCCCTAAGTCGCTAGCCATGTCAACGAGCAGAGCCGAGCTGAAACTCGAAGCTCGGACTTGGCTAGGGATTTTTCCAAGTCGAGCCCAAGCCGGTGAGCTATTTTGCCATCCTTACAAGTCGCGTTTTCACAAGTGGAATTTCATAAAGAATAGTCAGAGGTTTGGTCCAAGTCAAACTGTGAGGCAATTAACTCAAATTTCAACAATCTCCACATTGTTGAATTATTTTGGGTTCATTTAATTTTCTGGAACAAACAACTTGTTCACACTCTGGCAAACCTATACAAAAAATGAACTTAGTTTAAAAATTACAAACGATAGTGCTTGATATTCTAAACATACTACCTTTCAAGTAATATTTAGAATTTTAAGACAATTTCTAAACTTATTAAGGGAAGAATCTTGGTACTAACTTCAAAGGATTAAACTCAATAGGAATCTTCACTAAAGTGATCTTACATTTTTCTACCACGACCCTTACAAAATGAAATTTTATATCTACATGCTTAGTTCTATCAAGATACATACGATTCTTACTAGGGTGAATAACACTTTGGTTATTAGTATACAATCTGATAATTCGCCTATAATATCAGTTTCTTTTACTCTCCTTAACCATAGTCCATTTTTAACAGCATCACACGTTGCAATATATTCTGCCTCAGTAGAAGACAGAACCATAGTCTTTTGCAGTTCGGATCTCTAACTAATTCACCAATCACAAAGTGTGAAAATATAAGAAGTATGTTAGGTCTAATGTTGTAATTGACATGTTTGTGAACACAATGGTATTAATTGAATACTTGAAAAATGTCATGGACTTCGATGCAATTTTGTATAATGAGTTAGGTAACCTAGGGTTTGAGTTCGAGTTTGGAAACAAGGAAAAAGCAGCGCCGAAATTCGCTAGCCAATCGTCGGATTCACGCTCGAGCGATAAAAACATAACTGCTGTCGCTCATCTCTCACTCGAGCGACAGACCTTTAGCTCAAGCGACAAGTCCCGTCGCTCGAGTGACATATTTGTGCTAAACCTAGTTCGCGATTTTGGAGAGTTTTACATGACCCATACTACTCATACACCTTCAACTATAAATACATATGGTCTTGTACGATTTTTAGACGTTGCTTCATTGTGCTACATTGCAAAATACATNAAGAACAAAATTCATTGGTAAAATTATTCATTCTTGAGATCAGCAACCAATATTTGGGAAAACATCAAATTGAAGAATCAAAACACCGAACTTTCTTAACACTTGAAGGAAGGTACTTTCTTAGTTCGATTTCAGAAGTTTCTAGAGGTCGAGAGAGGTTGGACTACAAGCGCAAAAAGAATAGGAATATGTGATTCCTCAATATCCACTTAGAAGAGACAATTGCAGAAGATTGTGAGTATGGAATTTATGGCAGATCTTGGAGGCTACATGAGGTAGATCGAGAAATGTAGCAGGATGATTAGATAATATCTACGATAGCAGATCGTGAGTCTGGAAGAACAACAGATCTTGAAAATTAGAGGAATTACAATAACGAAACTGGTGAAATTTGCTAGGCTGGAAATGGACTGTAATCTATATTGTCTATAGTGGAGGTAACTAACTTGGTCCCAAGATTTTTACCCAGTTGGGTTTCTCCATCATCATATTGATGTTTTTTTTATTATTTTTCATATTACAAACTACAGTAATTCAACTTGGAATAATTGAATTGTTTGTTTAAACATTTAGAAACTAATTAAAAGTGACTTGTTACTTTAGTTAGTATAATTTTACACGTGAGGTTGAACTTAGTTAGTAAACGTGTTTTTCAATTGGTTCCCTAAGTTTGATTCCTGACATTAATTATCTAGATGAGTGGTTCTTTGTCTGTCCCACTATACTTTGATGGTAGTAATTATGCATACTGAAAGGATAGAATGAGAGCCTTTCTAAAATCTATGGATGAGCGTATATGGCTGAGTGTTGTGAATGGTTGGAGTGCCCCTAGTACAATAGTAGAAAACGTAGTGACCCCCAATTGCTAATTGGACTAGGACAAATTTAAATGAGTGTAACTGGAATAGCAAAACCTTACATGCTTTATTTATGTTGGTATCCCCGAAAGAGTTTAGGCGAGTATCTATGTTTGAAGTTGCAAAAGAAGTTTGAGATATTCTACAGACCACACATGAGGGAACTCATGCTATTAAGAAATTGTAAATGCTGACCACTAAGTTTGAGGAGATTAAAATGTGAGAAGATGTGACGTTTGATGCCTTGTATGCGAGTTTAAATGACATAGTTAATTATAGTTTCAACATAAGAGCAAGTACCCTAGCAGTTGGAGACATTCAGATAAGGCTATGAATGCTATTCTCACTAATGACGAGTCTAACTCGAACAATCAGAGTGAGAGATCCACTTGTGAGAAAAGTGGAAAGTATATTACCTTTACTACTAGAATTAAGAATGAATCTGATAAGGGGAGTGAGAAGGTTGGGGACTTAGATAGTAATGAGGATTCAAATGAAGAGTCTAAGAGTGAGGAAGATATCCAAGAGGCTTATGATAAGATGTATGAGGAAAGTCTTAAGATTTTTACTAAGAATAAAGCCTTGAGTGGGGAGAATAAGGAACTTGAATTGGAAAATGAGAAATTTGTAGCTCACATTAAGGAATCTACCTCTATCCTAAGTGAGTTGGAATCTATGAATGAATCTTTAGATACCCAGTTTAAGAACCTCACTAGTGAGATTGAGAAGTCCTCTAGGAGAGTCAGCTAGTTGACCATTGAGAGAGAGATATTAGATATATAGGTTAAGAACCTTATGAATGATCTAGAATATTCTAAGTCTCAGTTGCTTGCCTTCTCTAGTGGTTCTGAAAAGTTAGATAACATTTTAGGAATATGCAAGTCTGCTGGAAATAAGGAGGTCCATGTTTTAAGGAAAATATTGCTAGTACTTCTAAGACCAAATTTGTCCATACCACTGACCATCCCAAATATGTGCCTAATCCTGATCTTAAGGATAAGGGATTTGTTAGATAGAGACCTATTAGACAGCGTAGGACTTGTCGACCTAGGGATAGACCTCAACGTCCTCATAACATTGGTACTAGGTTTGTCCCGACCTACTTTTACTGTGGTGAGTTAGGACACATACGACCTAGATGTCATAAATTCCTAAATAGACATCGAATCAAGAGCTTTGATAGGGACATAAATCATAAATTTGTTGGTCAGATTAGATTCCTTACTAATCAAGTGAGTCGTTTGACCGAGTTGATGACACAATTGTCCGGGACTCTTTCTCGTAATAGACAAGTTTGGATGAAAAAGAGTGATCTTAAAAACTTTGATATAGATCACGGTACTCTTAAAGGTAAGAGCTCTCATATACCTATCTGATTATGTATTTTTGATGCATGCATGTGCTTAATTGTTATGTATAGACTTCTACATGCATTTATTTTTTTGTTTTTGAATCTAGGTTCATGCATGTGTATTTTAGTCATGTTTGCACTGGAATATGTACGTATATGTTTATTTTTTCTCTTTTATTTTGTGTGTTGTGCATTTTTGTTTTGAAAAAGAAAAACACAAAAAAAAAAAAAAAATTGAAAAAAAGAGGAATGGTAATTTTATTTACAGTAATTTTAAACTTGCATGGTGTGATCATGTATAGACATAATTGATAAGTTGTAGCACAGTTCCCATTACTTGCTTGGGTTGATATGGAGTATTTAGTATATGTGTTTTTATGTACCATCTGTACTGCACACACTATGATATTGTTAGTGAGACTCTATCACGTGTGTGAGATTTAGGATGACGTCACATGTTAATAGGGTGACTTTAAACATGAATTAACCTTTTTTATTAGAGCTAAACTCCAGTTTATCCTTGGTATAAAAAAAGGCTCAATATCATATATTCTTCTTCGAAACCTATTTAACTTGAGCAATTAAGCCTGTGGGGTTTTTCATAACTTGGTGCCTATGATCAACTGACTTAGGTTAACCGACCTAAAACTCGTTATATAGATCATTTTAGTCACTTCATGAAGAAGAGCCTACACTTAAGATGAAAAAAAATATATATGAGCTTCAATGCTTAAGTTGTGATATATATATATATACTAAAAGTTAGGGGAAGTTATTGTTTGACTTTCATAAGTAGAAGAATATACTTATTGACAGTGATGTTTTTCATGTCACTTCTCACAAAATTAAGGTTTGGAGTCCTACTTACAAATGATTAGTGACACTTTACACACATTGGTCACTTATACAATTTACTCCATGTTAACTTGAGCTGAGTATGTGGGAAGGTTTATTGCACATTGGTTATATTTATGCTTGCTAACGACTGCATTTTTGAGTGATTATATGTTACTATTAAATGTTTTTTATTGCTTAGTCATTTGATATAAAAGGGGGAGAAAGAATATACAAAGGGGATCACTAAATGATTAAATGAAAAATTGAGTTTTGCATTGTTTTGCATTTGATGTCCAAGGGGTCGTTCCAGTGAGATATAGATACATTTTCCTACTGCATAAAAATATTGAGAGTTTACAGTAAGGGGGAGCATGTGCATTGCATCTGCATTGCATTTAATATGCATAGCTGTTTGAATTTTGATGTTTTGTGATGTTAATGTTTCGGTTGGTGTTTTGATTAACATTAATGTCACATTTCAAACTAGCATGCTTATTTGAGTTCATATGTTTTTGACTTCCTGTATCACGTGCTTTTACACTAGGTATCGAGTTTTTGATTTAATGATATATGTATACCAAGAAATGCAAGAAGTAGAACTTGAGTAACATGGGTAGTATAGATTGGGTCAGTTTGATGTATTTTATTTCCTCGACTTTATATGGTTTTGTCACAAAATGTCAGAGGGAGATTGTTAGGTCTAATATTGTAATTGGCATGTTTGTGAACAAAAAAGAGTATTAATTGAATATTTGTAAAAAGTCATAAACTTGGATACAATTTTGTATAATGAGTTAGATAGCCTAGGGTTGAAGAGTTTGGAAACAAGGGCACCGGAATTTTGCTAGCTGATCGCCGAACTCACGCTCGAGCGACAAAAATAGAACTGTTGTCGATCGTGTGTCGCTCGTCTCTCGCTTGAGTGATAGACCTTTGGCTCGAGCGACAAGTCCCCTCGCTCGACTGACATATTTGTGCGGCTAAACTTCGCGATTTTGAAGAGTTTCAAACGGCCCATACTACTCATACACCTCCAAATATAAATATAGAGGGTATTGCACGATTTTTAGACGTTGCTTCATTGTGCTACATTGCAAAATACATTCTTATTTTTTGAAAATCCAAGAACAAAATTTATTGGTGAAATTATTCATTCTTGAGATCCGGCAACTAAGATTTGGGAAACATCAAATTGAAGAACCCAAAACACCTGACTTCCTTAACACTTCAAGGAAAATACTTTCTCAGTTGGACTTCAAAAGTTTCTGGAGGCCAAGAGAGGTGGGACTACAAGCACAGGAAGAAGAACAAGAATAGATGATTTCTGGATATCCACTTAGAAGAGACAATTGCAAAAGATTGTGAGTCTGAAATTTACAGCAGATTTTGGAGGCTATGGGAGGTAGATTGAGAAATCTTTAAGGGTGGTTAGATAGTATCTACGATAGTAGATCGTGAGTCAGGAAGAACAATAGATCTTGAAGATTACAGGAATTACAACAGTTGGAACTAGTGAAATTTGTTAGGCTGGAAACGGACTGTAATTCATATTGTCTATAGTTGAGGTAATTGACTTGGTCCCAGAGTTTTTACCCAGTTGGGTTTCTCCGTCATTATATTGGTGTTGTTTATTGCTTTCCATATTACAAACTGCGGTAATTCAACTTAGAATAATTGAATTGTTTGTTTACTCATATAGAAACTAATTAAAAGTGACTTGTTGCTTTAGAGTGTGTTTGATGGATATTATTTTGGAAGAATGTATTTTGGAATAGTAGATTGATGGAGAATGTGTGGTTGAAAAAGAAGGAAAAGTTATTAATGTGTTGGAAAATATTATTTTATTGAAGAATGTGTGGTTGAGAATGAGTAGAAGAATGAGAATGAGAAATATAATGTGGGACAAACAAGGGCTTAGTTAGTATAATTTCACACGTAATGTCGAACTTAGTTAGTAAATGCGTTTTTTCAAAGTAGATCTTTTATCTAAATCACCTACAAAATCAGAATTTATGTAACCATTCAAAATTATACATGCATATAGTTTTTAAATTTCAGCCCTAACATAGATGAACCTTTTAAATATCTCAACATCCGTTTTATAGCAAGCCATTGTGTTTTAGCTGGATTTGTCATAAATTTGCTCAAAATATTTATGCCACTGGCCAAATCAGGTCTATTACATAGCATTAAATACTTAATAGAGATTATAGTGTTAGCATAAAGTATGTGGTTCATTATTTCAAATTCTTTGTCTGTTTTAGGGGATTGTTCTCTTGATAATTTAAAGTGACTTACAAGAGGCAGTAGCGGTGGCAATGGGCCGAGC
>CAIGRL010037692.1:0-18041 GCA_903798325.1 Fraxinus xanthoxyloides
AACATACATAGAACTAAAACCTATATCTTCTACTCGCAGTTCGCACGGTTCGCCACTGAAGAGTGTGGCCTGCTTGCCGTCGAGTGGTTGAGCCTCCGTCGTTGGCCATTGCTTACCAGTTTCGCCGCCGTGTGACGGTGTGAGTGAGCCACTCTTCTTTTTCTTTCCTTTTTTTGTTAATTTTTGTTATGTGTCATCTTAACAATAAATTGCAATATCTTCATCTTAGTGTAATTAGAATTTTGGGCATCTTTAAGTTGCTGAAATATGCGTTTAATTATAGTTGAAGCGAGTTTTCTGTAATTTGGGCTTGTGCAATGTGTGGTGAATTGATAATATTTTTTTCTTCACTTGAATAGTTTCCTAATTTTTCACATGATAATTCAATGTGAAAAAGTTATGGAGAGAGATTCTAAACGAATATCTCCACTTTCTATTTAAAAAAGACTTTAAATTCTCGTTGAAGATTTGTTGTTAAGTCATGCTCCTATTGGACTCAATTCTTTCTATGCCTTTCGTATGTGAGTTTTTTTCTTTTTGTTTTCTTTTTTATGTTTATGTACACGCGGCCTCTTTCACTCAAAAGTGTCGTGTCTAATTTTATAATTTAAGGTAACTCTCGGAGGGCTCCGTGATCCTTCCCTTTTTGTGTTTTTGAGGTTATTGCTCTCATTTTTACGTGTGTATCAGTGTATGTATAATGTGTTATTAATGTATGTTAATTTCCTCTTTTTTATTTTTTTGTTCAAGTTAAATTCTTGTTATAATGCTTTACAAACTGAGATTAGTTTTAGTCTGTTAACAAGTTTAGATCATGTATACATATGTGCAATAATATTAATAATACGTGCTTGAGTAAGTTTATGCATACATTTCATAAAACTCGGAAATCGAGTGTGCTATACATCCACATTTTACAGTTCAGTTATATGATTTCAGCTATAAATAGATTGCAGGTTTGAAAAACCAATAAAGTTGATAGATACTAAGCTAGAGTTTTTCACTCAGAATGGCAAAGTATTATGATGTTGATGATATATTGGCAGAAGAAGAGGTGAATGCTTGAATAGAAGCATGCCTATGTAAATAATGTTTGAGAGTTGTGGTACTGATTTTTGTATCTTATTACTATGTAAGCTTGTTCCAGCTGTATTTCAACACGCTGCAAATGGGGTTGGGCTTTTTGACTCGAGCGATGATACAAATAAGGTACATTTTGAGCAAACAACAATCTAAGCTGAAAGAAAGTAGGCTATTTTTTTGTGTTTATTTTTTTTGTAAGACTTCTACTAGAATTCATTGGCTAATTCATGGCCCTTTTACCCATTTCAGGTGGAAGCTGGATCGAAAGTAGAACTTCCCTTCTGGCTGGTTTGTGAGTTGTATTTGAGGCAACTCGTCTCCATTAGGGTCCCACCATGTTTTGACAAAGAGTAAGACCATATTAGCCATACCTTGTATTTGTATGCCTTCTTTTTTTCATGAATAAACTGAATGAAGAACTAACTAGATGACCCGTCTATGCAAACATACCCTAAACATATTCTCCAGAAATTAGATGGAATGTGAAGAAAATATTATCTTGGTTCATTACATAGGAAGCAAGAAAAATGAAAAATGTAAACAATTAAAAGAAATTAATTTTAGAATATGCCATAACTTCCTTTACCCATTGATAAACTTTCATTGCAATGCCTTCCCTTCAAAATTTTACTGAAGTGGGTGAGGCATAAGGTAAAGTAGTTTTTTAAGTGCTTTTCCTGTGTAGTTTCTTTGAATTTAAGATCCTAAATGGAACCTTAATGAAATGGTTTGTAGAATTTTCCTTCTCACGTCAAGGAAACTCAATAACTCAACTTGCATATCTTTATTGCAATAATTAGGTGAAAATGAGTTTGGCTATTACTGGTTTGCTACTTTATCGTACATGTTGACATGATTCCATCATATATTGGGAGACAAAATGGGCTTGATGGTTTACTTTTCATCTACCACAGAAGAACTATCGTGAATTTCTACCCTGTTTAACAAGTTCACTGTGTGAGCACTGAGCTTACTTATTTTGAATTTTATTATTGCACTACATCTAATGGTAAAATTACTAGTTTCACTAGTTTATTTTCTTGTATATCTGTTTGTTGCCTTATGAAGTGTAGATTATTTTCTTATGTTTTGTTTTCCAGGTCCAAAACACGGGAGGAAATAGGGGCTGATGCTGCACATGTGGATCTAAGAAATAGATGTCCATATTTTTATGAATTAGGATGCAAGATTGCACCACTGTAAGTTTCTTCAACTTTGGCATCTTGAATGCCTAGGTGTATCCTGTAGGCATTCAATCTACTTTGGTGTTTTCCAACATGTCACTTGATAGTGTGCAAAATTATCCATCCTGACACACAACAAAAGGGAAAAAGAACCAAATTCAGTAACATAAAGCTTAATTATCTCTTGTTCAGCAATTCAATATAAATAAGGCAAAGCCATATAATATTTCGTATTATAAGTATCAATAAACGTGTTATCTCTCAGGGACTGAAATTAGTATGAATGTATCTGCATGACTGCATCTAATGCTTCATCTGAATAAAACTTTGTTATTGGGAGAGAACTAGTTCAGTACAATATAGTTTCAGCAAAAGTGTAGAGCCACCAAATTTGATCAACTATTGAATACTGTTATCATGGGTTGTTCATCAGATTTGTATGATCCAATGGTATCATTAAGAAGGAATATTGAACATGAAGATCGAAATAGAGATGGGATCTTTTATATGCCATTAATGCATTAGGAGCTAATCCTTTTACCTCGTTTTGTCTTTGTTTTCCTGCACTTGATGGAAAATGTTTTTAAATTGATAATGCATATAGCCCTGGTTGCACTTGTAAAACAGAGTGACAAGAGGCTGCTTAGGCTTAACTAATAGTACATAAGAGACGGTGAAACTTCATTGTTACACATTTTGTAGTGGTAGGAATATGGCATGTTCAGTAAAATGGAACCTGATACAAAACTAATAACAAATATGTCTTGATTGTTAAGTTTTGAAATCAAGAGGAGTCGTATATTCTCATGTAATCTCTTCTCTTATATTGTTCTGCCAACTAGACTTCTTCCTTGTTTGCTTGGAATCTTTCATTTGAATATTACTTAGTTCCTATAAGATGAAGGCTTTTTCAAGCTCTTTGCTCCTAAATGCTAATACTTTTGTTATGATGCAAGCAGAAACTAGCTCCTTTTGTTCATGTTACCTGTTGTTATAGTAACACACATTTGCCTAGTTTATTATATTGTCACACAGTAGAGAATTGTGGGGGGAATTGTTTGCTGTTCATGGAGACACTGATGTGTTTGCACCATCCCCTAATGTGCACAGTATATATAGGATTTTGTGATAGTCCAGATGTAAAATTTCTTGGAGATGCAACTCAATGGCAGTAGTATGATGCATTTAGAATAGAGGGAACTGAATCTTGTGGGATTTCTTTCTTCCCTCGATCCTTTTTTATCTTACAATTCGGGATATGAATGATTTATAAACATCTTAATCGAAATTTTTATAATTAATTAAAATAACCATAAACTATTCATTATAGAGTTAACATTGAGCTTGTATTTTTTTTTTTAATGAGCGGTATCGGTGACAAAACGATTGGGCCGTTCCTTCTCGTTGCGTTTCGGATCAGATACAAGGAAGTCCTGATCAAGGCCCACACCTTGACATTGACCGTGGCTCCCAAATACTTGACACTTCTAACCAATGAAGAAGCTAAATGTAAGTTTGTAGAACCTGTAAATGATGCTTGTGTGTATTATATATCCATTTTTTTTTTATAGATATCCGTTCTTCACAGTACTTCGTGGTTATTTATTTTGAAGTGTACGAGGCTGGTCAATCTTCAATAGCTGCATTTAAAAGATGGCGGATGGGTGGACCTCGACTCCAGATAGCCCCTCTTCTTGGGAGAAAGAGGAAACCAACTGGGTAGGTGGTGGTTCTATAATTCACGCTTGTGTTTCATGCATCTAGGAAGTCCAGCGCACTCTAAATAATGATATTTGAATACCTCGAGTTCTATCTCCATCAAGGTTGTCTCTTCAAAATCTGTTGGAGTTGGACAGCAAAAAAATGGTGTAATATCATTGAATTTGTGGCACTTACCTTTGCTATTTAAAGATATTTCTTCAATGGTTATATACCCTTGACAGAGCATTGTATTTGCTAATATAGTATATTTTACTAATGGTGTTACTTATCTCACATCGTGATTACATTTATTTGATTGTCCCTCGCGATACAGGACATTTATTTTGACAATATTAACTTCAGTAACATTTATAAATAGATACTGAATTGACAGGTTTGGTACGTCCCGTTGAAGCTACAAGTTTGATATGTCACATTGGATTTAGAATTAATAAGTTCAATAGCATCCTCTAATACAGTTTTAACTTTCTCAATGAGTCCTCACAATGACTAAAAACCATAAATAGAAGCCTTCTTATGGTAATAGGAGATTGATTAAGCTCCTGTATTTTCACCACACATTCACCCAATAAAATATTCTATACACAAATCAATAAAGTTATTTTAAATTTCAACCATATTATACAAAAAATATTTTCATTACATCATTCTTTCCCATAATGGGAGACAAAGGCACACCCACCCTAAATTAGTTTCACACTTGTGTTCTTACTTTCAATTAACATGCACATTTTGTTTTACATTGTTTTTTATATTGTCATGCGTCACGTCCACACAATGTAAGACAAAATGTAACTCATGGAATGAATACTTAGCATAATTCTTCTAATTTTTAGTTTTCCCACTTTTTTCTGAACACAAATTTCTCTTCCGTGCACGTTTCTCATATTAGTTAAATGCAACACTCAATCCAGAACACATGAAAGTCTAATAACTGATATCTAAAGTTGGCCTTTTAACATTATGGATTTTTTAACCACAGAATTCCCATAACATTTCCCCCTTTCCAGACCTCTATTTGGAAACTGATCTACAAACATGAAAAATAAGTTCTTTGTGGTGTTCTAAAAACTTAAGATAAGTTCCTTAATTTCTTGGCCAATTCACATTTGCAGGACAAAAGATATGAAGAAAAATAATTAACAGACGAAGTTCAAAGTGGTGCAACTACAGAGGCTTAAGTAAAGGGATGAGAAAAACAGTTTTTCCCTGCAAGAAGCAACATTATCTATGAACTGGAGAAATATCTATATTGAAGAATGATTACACCATCACTAGATATTAACTCACGTTTAAGCTGATCAATTCAGATAACCTTTCACCTACTTGATTTGAATGTACATCTATACTGAAATAGAAGAAATGATCTACACCTTCAATCTTCATATACTACGCAAAAATGACCACGGTCGTTTCTTCAAGATTGAGAGTCGAGATATATTACAGATCAAGAAATGCAGAAACAAACTGAATAGCTCAGGTAGCAGTTTCTCCTCTTCTCAGCAGTTCCTGGAAAAACAAACTTACTTTATAAACTTCTAAAATTCCACCTGAGTGTTTAACTGCATCTAAATGCTCTTCTCACAGTTCATTTGAAAGCAAAGAACAAATTACTATATGCCGGAAGGGGGGAGGGTGCATTTGGAAAGCAGCGTCAGCACTTTTCCACCAACAGAACCTGTCAATATTAGTGAACCATGTTCTGATATGGGGCTTTTTCCCATATTCTTTGCGTGAAAACAATAGGCATTCCCACTTTACAACATTACCCTACAAAATCAACGATCCACTGTTCTAATTCACCAGCAACTCACTAATTAATCCTTCTAAACCTCAAAACCCAACTCTACATGATGCGATCAGCAAAGCAGAACGAGAATTAAATAGGTGGAAACACCCAAAATCGACAAGAGCAATGAAGGAATCCTTCGTTAAATCGAATGTTACGGTTGGTGAAATAAATAAATTGGTGATTCACTCGTACTGGATTGAATCAATTAAAGGTCTGGATGAACACTGTGAAATTGAAGATGCTGACAACTAGTGCGGGATCAAAGATGATAGCTTTATTTCTTTCTAGCTTCTTTTTATCTTTCCACTTCATAAATCTTGCTTAATTCGTTTATTAACTTCTTGCTTTAAGTTCCACATCCTAACATATCAGAACTCATTTTTTCTGCAATTAACCAAACGTTGCTATGGATTGTTATTCCAATTCGTATTATTGAATTGAACCAGCATTTGTGGGAATCAACAGTTTCATCATTGCTTTTTCATTATCTTATTCGTAACGCTACACCATATTGAGTGCCTATGTTGAGGAAGTTTAAAGTCAGGAAGAGTTGACTCAGATGCGATAATAGATGGATCTGTTAGTGCAACAAATGCTCATGCTAATGGCCCAAGTTAGGATGGCACAAAAAACTGAGTTTCTGTTTTGGACACGTTTCAAGAACTGAAACTCTTTTAACATTTTGGAAACTACAAATATTGTTTCCTGTTGAAATTTGGAAACCTTGGGGAAACTTTTAGGAAATTTTGGATCAAAGCATTCTAAAGCTTTAACCAAAGAAAAACTTAGCCCCTATTTGACAACTATTATTTGAAATCTATTTTTTCTACATGCTCATTTTTTCAATCACACATTCGCATAATAAAATATTCAGCACGAAAACCCAAAATTTTTCCTTACTTTTTAACCACGTATTCTCCTAAATGCCACTATTCAAAACATTTTTTTCCCCAAATAATAGTTGTCAAACGGGGGATTAATTACATGCTCCAACCAAAAAGTGGAGGCCATTTTATACACAGGATGGTTGTGTATTCTAGATATTGATACCAGTGATGTATTTAAAGGAAATTTAATTCGAGAACTTGCTGAACTTTTTAGTTTGAGTTTTTGTTCATTATGAATAATTTTTTTAAAATGACATTGTGTATCCTTTGAAATTTTACTTAGATTAGATGATTATGGTATTTTCATCATTTCATTAATATGAAAGTTCTGTAAAGTTACACATCAAATTTACCAAAATAAATTAATAATTTTTTATATATTGTTTCCCTGCATTTTTTATTCCTAGTTTTTTACAAGAGTATGATTTCCACATGTCGTGTCGCATATTGTTTCCATGCAACCCGCCTAACATTAGATATCTTGGGCACGCTGGGTGGGCTTTGTGAGCACGAAGCACATGGTGGGGTTCCCACCAAATGGGTTTGCACACTGTAATTAGAATGCTAGATGCATCGTGGATGGCACAACCGTGAGACAGTTGTGCGACAAGATGGGCGCAACACTAGGGTTTGGGCAAATTACCATCTGACCCAAGCACGGATAGTGAAATTGAAGTGGACAAAAACATGTTTGCTAGGTTGGCATCATCACAATGATGAAAGCTGATGCTGATGAGGCTAAAATTGGACCTACCGAAGTTTCATGCTAGCTTAGACGCCCATGACTTTGACTTCCTTGACTAGCTACACTCCATGGAGGAAATTCTTCATCTTAAAGAGAGAGAAAATTCGATTGCCAAACATAATTAAGAACAATGGGTTGGTGTTGCTCACAATGATGAAAATGAGTTGGTTGAAATTGGACCTACCAAATTTCAAGATAGCCTAGCCCCCAATTACTCCCTAAACTTAACTAGCTACATTCTGTGCAGGAGATTCTTCATCTAAAGATGTTGCAAACAAACATAGGGCGTCTTTGATAAATACTTGTTTTTGAGGACAAGTGAGGACAGGTGCCGCTTGGTGGTTGTATGCCAAAGGCAAACATGGAGCTATGAACCAAGATTGAATCATGGACAAAGATGAAGAAACACCTCAAAAATGCCTTCATTTCAATGACAACTGCACACAAATTAAGGCATAGGGTGCAATCGGTTGACATATATTCATCAAAGTTTTCCAACTATTGGCCTCTAACAATATTAAAGAGTTTAAATAACATGTAGTGTTAAGGTACATTAGACTGTGAGATCTGAACTACAAGTGTTAAACATGTTCACACCTCTTTCTATTTCAAAGTCGCACCAAAGGACCGTACAACTTGAGAAGCAAATCATCCGACAAGCAATAGGACAACCGACAGCCATTGGAGGTGATGGGAGCAACCGCATGCCTACTTCTATTGTAATAACAATGGCACAACCATGACTTTGGTAAGACGAGATGCACAAGGGTGAACCTCACTGCTTTGTCGGTAGAGAGCTCACATAGGTTTGTTCTAAGAGGGAATTATTTGCTGACAAAGTGGAAAGGGAAGAATATGAAGGAGCATCATTATTTTATGTTGGGAAAGATGAGGTCCCACTGTAAGAATGAGTTGGGGTGAAGTCAAACAGCTCCTTGATGTGTCGCTCATGTCTCACCCCTAAAAGTAATGACGCCAACACATGACGCTACACCATTTTCCAACCAACTTGTAACGTAGAAGGAAGGTGTGCCGTTCAACACTCAGAGATTTTAGATAATAACATCTCCAAAGAGATGGTGCAAAAGTTCTCCACTGAATGACTACGTAAAACTTACAAATTAGCTTGGTTAAGAAAATAAGTTGTCTCTATTAGGTCAACATATGTGATAGACGTTTAAATATTTTATTTTTGGTGGTAAATAAAGTGATTTTATTACCAAGTATGATGTAGGAGTCTTATTACTTAAGGAATGACAACGAGGCGCGTTCCATCCCATCCTCGCTTAAGCTAGTAATAAACGAGGTAGGAATGGCCCCAATCTCCATGCCCTATTTATTTTTTATTTTTAATTCATGAATATGGTGCTTTAATATGAATATGATGCACTGTTTGAATTGATGATTTTTCAATTTTTTTATAAAAAATTAAACGGGGTGGGGACCATGGATCCTAGCATGGTCCCAACCTATCCCCAATACGACTAATTTGTTAGCCTCGTCTACGCCCCATACCCAGTTAAGTGGGGGAATTTCTCGCCTCATTGCCATCCCGAATTGCACTACTACTAAGGAAAATGTTATTTAGAGCATGTTAGTTTCCCATTTTTATAGTAAAAATATATTTTGAAATAGTAGATTAATAGAGAATGTGTGGTTAAAAAATAAGGAAAAAATTTAGATTTGCGTATAATATTATTTTATTGAAAAATGTGTGGTTGAAAATAAGAGAGAGAGAAATGGGTATCAAACAAGGGCTTTTTAACACAGGTTTCTCGAACAAAAATTGAAGTAGACCGAAATGCTCTAAGGATGAGAGAGGGTAGCATGTTGAGTTTGAACTGAGGTTTCATTTGGGCCACGTTAAGAAACGATCACTCGCTGGCGCATGATTGTGGTAAGTTAGCAACATAAAATTTAGATTGGTGGAAATAGAGAAAATGATCAACCTGGAAGCATATCGTCTCAAACTATACCTAAGTCATATGAAAAATTCAAGGTCTGTAATATAGAGCATCTTGTGCCTTATTGTAGGGATAGCTCATTGCACGACGGTAACGACTTGGATTCCAAGGCGAATTTTCTTCAACTCAGAGAAATGATGAAATAGGCAGAGTAGAACAAGAGTTTTTTGCTAGGCGGAACACCCAAAGTCTACAAGAGCCAATTAAGGGATCCGTAGCTAAATTGAATGCTATTTTTGGAGAACATTGCTGACAAGATTGAGCCCATGTTTGGTTTGGATTAAAATCTCTAGTCAAAGTCAACAATTAATTTTAACCACACAGTTCATGAGACCCACAACTTTTCAACCACACAGTTTATCAACTTTTTATCAAAATCCACTAAAAATCTGATTTTAATTTCTACCAAACAGGGACTAAATCAATTAAAGGGCCGAATGAATGGACTTAAACTATTGGTACTAAATTAAAGATATTGATTGTTAGTTCTAGATCAAAACGGTTGATTTATTTCCTTTCCATTTTATTAAGCCCCCGTTTGACACCCATTTTTTTCTCATTATCATTCTCATTATTTTTCTTTCTTCATTTCAACCACACATTTTATCAATAAAATAATATTACACATAAATCTAAAAATTCTCATTACTTTTTAACCACGTATTCTTCCATCAATCACTATTGAAAAACACATTTTTCTATTAAAATGGGTGTCAAACTGGTGCTAATTTTGCTTATTTCGTTTTTCTAATTTCTTGTTTCAAGTTCCACTTTCGTAGTTATCAAAACTCAGTTTTTCTGCGATTTAATTAAACATCATAGTTTTGGATTGTTATTCCAATTCATATTATCGATTTGAACAAGCATTCTGGTAAATAAAGGGTGTCCTTACCGATTGTCATTATCTTCTTCGTTGCGCTACGCCACTACACTAGCACATACAAGTATTCATGAATCTAAATTTTCAATGCCCACTATGGAGCCATCTTCAGCCAAAATGTTTGAAAACCCTAATTGAGAGAGAGAGAGAGAGAGAGAGAGAGAGAGAGAGAGAGAGAGAGAGAGAGAGAGATGTAATGTAACTTAATCCAATACAGCCCATTATTGGTGTTGGTTCAGATTGGGGTGAATAAAAATGCTAAAGATACTTCCTTAGATCGGGATAGCTAGAATTTATCCTTACCAGTTTGGCAGCAGAAACAGATTGGTGCTGTCTTTCTTTCTTCTCGCGTTGGCACTCAGCACACCAGCTGGAGAAATCCTTTTGATATTTCCTCAGCTCTCTGAATACAGAACTACAGGAAGAAGGCATTGATACTAAACTTTGTGAAGATGAATATAGTTATATCTGGAATAGTAACAAAACAACATGAAGAATGTAAAAATATACGGACAAAGTTACTTCCCAAAAGGCCATAACCACGGGAGATTTGCAACTACAATAAATATATAAATTAGTGACACTTGGGTGCTCTGCAGAAGTAGTCCAGGAAGTAATTACTTGTATGTATATCAACTTAACGACTAATACATTATTAGACTTTTTTCTGGACAGATATTGCTAAAAAGTAATGGGAATCCAGTAATCACTAGCGACCTTATACGGAGAGGTGGCTAGGAGAAGAGGGGCAAAGTTGAAAAATCTATTCTCTGCATGCAATAGGTTATGACATTCCTGAAGCTTCTAACAACAAATTACATAAACCGAATGGAATGGGATATTTATGGCTTACTTCAGTTTATTTCTCTTTCCATCTTCTTTTATCAATCAGATATGCATGATGCATGCAATGGGAACTACGAGAGAAAGACGAATCTATGTAATCATAGAAAAAATACAGAAAAAGAAAGAAGAGTCATCTTCCAACTTTTGTAGCATGCAACGTGAACTGGCTCGAAAAGGCATTTGAAGATATGAAGAAAAATCTGTTTTTTCTACAGGTATGTCAAGGAAAAAGATGATCTGTAATCCTTTACACAAGGAAATCCCAGTTATAAAATCCTTAACTCAATAAAAAGACGGGAAGCCCTCCATAGCTGAATTGTCAGGGTTAAGGTTGATAATGGGAAAACATGATTGATTTAAGAATCAATTACATTGTTAAAATGAGACCAGCATAAATACACAAATTATGGTTGAAATAGATGCAGGTTGTCTACAGATCAGTGACTCCACTCCACCAGAGATTTCGGGAGACAGTCCACCCATAACAACCGCCACTTTGTTTGTGAAAGAAGTCACAGCCTCAGTCAGTTCTGATGTCAGTGATAAGATTAGAGTGGGAGTCATGATATTTATTATTTCCTTTTGCTGTAAAAACATTTTCATTTTTTCCCCTCGAAATCACAATGACATTATTAGAATTCCTTCTGTCAATTTTCTTATTTTATCAGGGAGAATACCCTAGGTTCTCAGATGTTGAACCAGTGACAAAAAACGGAGCAAAGGCTAGGGAGTAAATTACCTCCTGCACCAAAGCAATAAGTTTATCCTATTTCCAGATGTTGTGGCTCTAGCACCATGCCGATGGCGACCGCGGTGAAGAACTGCTCGTCCTGGGAGGTGAGGATAGTCGAAGATCTCCTATGAAATAAAATTACAAATTCCAATTGAGTTGTCAAACACCGATATGAATCTGATAGGCTTTGTGGCACAATACTTTCTACTTCAAACTTGAGGCTGCGTAATTTAAATTTTCTTTACATATCAATGCAGCGTTAGAATATATTCGTAGACTGGTTTGACTGATCTGTTCAAAAAAAATTTAAAATTCTGTAAGGTCTTTTCATACTCCTATGCCAATCTGAACTTAAGAAAGTTCCCAGTCCATATCCTGGTGGATTGTAACTTGTAATAAATGGGTGCCAATCTGTTAACTGGTCAGAAACACGTAGCACCAAGTATCATCAGGAGTAATTTATTAGACACTATACTGAAAAAGCGATTGAAATTGCAGTTCAAACAACCAGTTTTCCCCTATCTGAATCGGATACAATATGGGAATGCCAATATAACTTCTTCTTTTAAAAAAGAAAAAAATTAGAAAACACGGATACATGTATAGATATATAGAATTCAGCATAATATCAAAAAAAAATTAAAACAAAAGCATGATGATAAAAATAAATAAACTACTGAAACATTTTATCTTAATCCTTAATTGTCCCAATCCCAATTTCTTCATCATCGACAACATCAGCTCCTTCATTATCAATAAAAATGACACTCTCTAACTCCGACTCATCTAATGATAAAAATTAATAGCCTCAACCAACCCAACATCTTGAAGAGTATCAAATGAGTTCCCATATTGTGGATTTTCCTTTTGAATAAAAATTTAATTTTCTTGATAAAGGACGCAGATTGATATGAATAAAAATTAATTTATTAAACATGTAGTGAAGTTGATTATATTAATGTAAAATTTATTAACATGATTTTGCATGTATTAAACTATTATCTATTTTCAATAATAAAAATATATTTGTCAGCTATTAACATGATTTTACATATATTAAAAGATTTAATACTATTGTGTATTTCCAATAAAATCTCTAGATGTCAATTAATTTAAAATTGTGTATTTCAATTTTAACAGAATTTAACACCAATAAAGTTCTTCACGTGTCCCAACATATCCGATACGTATCATAAACAATTAAAAATATAAAATAATTAAAAATGCATATCGAAAATTTAAAAAATATAAAATATAAAAACTAAAAAAAATATCCGGTACGTATGGAAGCGTATCCAAACAAGTATCCATGTTTCTTAGGTTTATCCAAGTCCAATTAAAACACAAGGCAAAACCAGCCTGGAGCATGTCCAACCTGATTGGAAATAAGATGGAATGTAAAAACTCATTTTGTAGCTCTTTTTGCACGATTGCAGTTTCTAAGCTAAATAAAACAGGATAGCAGGAGGTAACTGCAATTTTCACTAATCAGGATTACTTTTTAAGTGTTAAAGTTCAATTATAATTTATGCAATATCAGTAATACCAGTCCATGAATGAAAACAAATAATTGTCCCTAAAGACACCAAAATACATGAAAAAAAAAGAGTAAAACTGCAGGAGAAATCACTTACCTCCGACTGAGTTTCAGTATTTACATGTTTCTCGCACCGCACACCACGGAAGAATAGTTCACCGCCAGAAAATTGCCTCCCTAAGCAGACATTCAAGGTGACTTCTGAGTCATCCACATGAAAACCTACAAAAGTGAAGCTCTTGAGACTCCTAGAAAAGGACTTTTACTGAGTTCATAAGTAGAAATCAGCAGAACCAAACAATAATAAGACTAGCAAAAATATCATAGTAACTATACAAACTCCCAACTGAAGGTCGACTTTCCAAGTATCTTGATAAACAATTCTCACAAGTTCCATCTAATCGATAGGTAATGTAGCATTAGAAACTCCCCACTCAATTGAACAGTATCATCATGGTTCATGAGCGGGTAAGATGGCAAGCCAAGACTCATCCAACAGAAGTGACTCTGATATCATGAAAATGACCCTGGCCAGACCACATGCCTTGACAGCTTGTTGGAGCCTGAAGTACTAGTGCAAAATACTTAAGACCAAAGTAGCCAACTGAGTCCTTTAAAACCATTAACGTAATTTCCTAACCAACGTAAAATGACACGTCAAAATTTAAACAAGGTTTAGCTGTATTCAGAAACTTACGGACAGCAGATACCATATATAAAGAAGAGTTGAGGAACCAAAGCTAGGGTGTAGTCACCTACCTAGATCCAAATCTCTATCCATTCCATATTCAACCACAAAACCATGATGAGCATCAAGTGTTGACCCACCAACTTCAGGAAAGAAAACTGCAACAGATTTTCAATTCAAAAGATTATATTGAGGTCGATATCTACTCATCATACTTGATTGATTAGGAGCAGAACGATACCTTTCGATATAGGGCGTATGAATTCTTCCATGAACTTATCAAGCATGGTTTCCATACCAAAATCATCAAGAACAGCACCATACTTATTCATTGTATTAGGTCTCATGATTCTGAATTTCGTCTCATGGACCCACTTCTCAAAATTTTCTACCTAAGCAATCAGAACCTGATAAGAAAACATAAAAGCTAAACTGCTAGGAAGAATTAAGTTGGAATGCTGGATAACGATGAGAAGGTTAAAAATTACCTCAGCCAACAACATTTCGCAGAAACGTGGTTGGAGCATTTCAAATGTAAAAATTCCTGGAGTGGGTTCAGACATTATATTTCTAAAACCCTGTTCAGTGTTCTCATTGATTGCCTTCAGAAAAGAGGGAACAAAGAAGGTTGTAGCATGCATTGTGTAAAGCTCCCTATGTAAGCGCTGAAAAGGCAAAGGTAACTTCAATAAATTGTTAGAAATTAATCAGCAATTATCGGCCGTAAAACAGAGAGAGAGAGAGAGAGAGAGAGAGAGAGAGAGTTCTGGTATATTAGAATACAGTTGTCAAAGGATACAGTGCATCTTACATGCTAACACAATACCCTTTCTGCAAAGCAATCACACGGGCGTCCACCAAGCTCAACTAATGACAGAATGAGTAATGTGATGAAGATAAGGATTTTACATAATCCTCTTTGATCTTTTGTTAAAAAGTTGGAATTTTAAGCATTTCCACATATACAGGAACATTCTCCAACCATTTCAAGGTGTTTCTACCCTAATGCAATGGCCGAGCTTTGTCTAGGAGTACTAGATATCACATCATAGATTTTATATAAATATAGAACTTGCAAACTCAAAATTCTTTCTACATGAATAAGTTTTTCGCCGTAGCAAGTTTAGAATAATCACTAGAAAAGTTGTGGTGGCCATATATAGAGCTAAAAGGTTCCTTTATTCTTGAAGTACCATTATGCAATGTCCTTCAATTACAAAATATCAATGCTTCGAGACATTCCTTAAATAAATGAATAAAATACTCATTTGAATTAGAATTGTTATACTTGTCATCAGTCAATGGTTTCATAAAAAAAACGTACCTGATAGTTGGATATAATCTTTTGCCTGTATTCTCTATGCTTCTGGAACTGTTAAAATAGAGTAATTGTAAATTAAAATAGTTAAATTCGGGACGTGCAGTGTCAACCTCCAAGACCAATGCAGTACCTCGTGCATTTAGCAATGTACTTTCATATTTCAATGCACCACATTCTTAACTCGTAGTCACTAAGAACATAAAGTACTATAGTAATATATAAATCCACACCCACTCGCATTAGGGAGCGTGCCTTTCCATCCAAGTTCAACAATTGACTAGGGCTAGAAATGGGTCGGAACCGACCCAAAATTTTCGAGCATTTAATAAATGAAACTGGGTCCAAATATAATTATGGAACCGTTCGAGTTCGGTTCTATTCAGTTCCGTATTAAATTTTTTAACATTTACAGCAACACTACATAAATACAACTAATGACATGTTCATTCGTAACTTTACAAATTAACATAGTCCAATTTAAAAACATATAAATAACAAGTTGTCCAATAAGATTAATTCAATGTACATAAATACCAAAAAGTATATACTAATATTAAAACATCGATAATCCATACCGATAATTCCACCGCCTGGTGAAATGAAGGAGCTTCAAAGTTCAAAATCGATTTGAGAATGGAAATGTACTATGTAGGTTTTAAAATTATCAAATGATTTAGGTTATACGGGAGTGGGTGTACTGCTTCCCAAATGAAATTGGAATGGAAGTATGAACGACAAGGCCTACATGTCGGGCTAACGAAGAATTAATTTGGCTGAAATTTACTGGTTTATTTAATTAATTTGTTAATTTGTCTAGAAAAATTAAAATAATTTTATTAATTCAATATAAAACATAAAAAATTATTTAGATTCGGTTCATCGATTCTTGGGCTAGAACCGGCTCAAACCCATCGATTCTCGATTTAGATACCATTTCGGGTATTTAACTTATGAACAACCACTCGGGTTCGGTTCGGTCCGATTCATTAGTTTTGTCCAGCCTACAATTGACAGGTAATACATCCAATGCATTCACAGACCATATTGCAAGTCTAAGACAGCTGTACTGACCCGGATGCGTTCACTTTCAGGGGAGTATCGGAGGAGGACATCACGCATGTACGTGACCTTCACCTCACGCGACAGGGGGAGGAGGTTGGATGGAAGGTACCTCTCCAATGAGCTGAAGAGAAACGGGCTAAAATCCAAATCCAGGTTTTCATAGCTATCCGGCTTGTGATCCGCGTTGGGGTTTAGCCTCAACCTGTTTGTTACATAGGACGGCACCACGACCCCATTTTGCTGTCCACCGTTATCGTCAGTTCCGTTTCCATTGGAGTGAGGTAATACGGACCCGTCAGACGCATTTCCGGGTGCTGGTTGAGATGGAGGGGGTGGAGTTGGGTCTCCGTGCCGATCAAGTGGTTCCGATGCGCCGTCGTTTGACATTGTTGTGGAGTGCGAGAATTATTCGTTGAGAGAGAAGAATAGGGATTTAAGTGTAAAATGAGAGTGTGCAGAGATATAGTTTAGGGTCAGAAGGGCATTTTGGAGTAGAAATGGGATTAGGGTTTGGGGGGAGACGGATGAAGACGATGAGAACTAGGGCTTCGCTGGTGTTTAACTTTTGAGGTTGCACGAAAGTGAACGTGCTACTGATGGCGACAGTAGATTTTGTTAGATTATGTGGAAAAACAAGTTGGAGAAAAATTGTGAGTGAAGTCCATGTTTGGTGCACATTTGAAAGTAAGAATGTATTTTTACTGCTGATATGATGAGAAATATGTGATTAAAAAAGAATAAAAAGTTATTAACTTGATGAAAAATATTATTTTATTAAAAAATGTGTGCTTGAAAATGAGTAAAAAAATGAAAATGAAAAAAATAATGTGGCTCAGACAGAGGCTAAATGTTTGAATGGTCACCAAACCTCGTGCTATATCACAACTTACTCACTGAACTTACCAAGCATTCCATTAGTCACGGAACTTCGCTCCGTCTCACTCTATCACTTATTGGATGAAATTTGTTTGAAATGTTGCCTACATAGATGACGAAAAAATGACATGACAATTAAAGCATTCCACGCCAACTCACCGCCACATCATCAGTTACCAACAACTTTCAAGAGAAATGCTACATTTACACACTCGGTACACAATCCACACACATGTGAGAGGGTTGTGTAGAAGATTGTGTACCAAATATAAATATTGAACCCCAACCTTGAGGGCCCTCCACCGCTCCGCTCCTAGAGTATTGTGGAGGAAGTAAATCGCGGGATGTGCATCAGCAGGTCAAGATACAATAGCTGTCATATTGGTGCCCACAAAAAGTCTAATCTCAAACCTTGTTAGAGGCAGGAATCGAACCCTCACACTGCGACTGTCAGCTCAACTGAGACTACCTTACTTGTTGGGAACCTACTTAATCATGCGCAGCGGAATTAAAATAATTTCGATTCTCAAACAAGGATCTATGTTGTGTTTAGATAGAAACTGTGTTTAGAATAATACATTTAATGAATTCTACAAACTTTTTTGCTGATTCACGAACTCCATTGATCAGATCTGCAATCCAAGTTGTCCAATTGTCCAACCTCCAATGGTGATCCACATAGAGAACAAGAATAACGGTCAGGGTTTTCTTTTCTCGTGCT
>CAIGRL010037694.1:0-18628 GCA_903798325.1 Fraxinus xanthoxyloides
TAGTTTAGTTTAGTTTAGTTTTACTACATATCGACATCTCAGGAATTGAGAAGACTAGACATGTTCATTGTGAAGAATATTATAAATTGTATATAATAAACTTGTTTCTATTACAAAGTAAAAGACCCTATTTATAGGGCAATAAATAACTCTAAAAGGAACGATTGTATAATAATTATACAATCAACTATTAAGGAAAATAATCCTATAATATTGGAAAAATATCATAGAGATTATTCTTTCCATATTTTTAACACTTCTCATCACCTTAATCATATTACAATCCATCACAAAAACCACATGATCTCCCTTAAGTAATTCCTTAATTATTTTCCAACTGTGTCTGATATCAACACCGACTAAAATTAAAAGCAGATTAATATATATTCATATAAGCCTCCTATAATTATTTTAAAGTCATTCTAGACCAGATCACATTTGTAAGTTTCATCCAGACATGCGTTAACTTGAATTCCAATAGTGAGGAACTGTGAATTAGGGACGATTACTCTCATGGTGGTGACCAACCAAAATATTCAAGTCCATCAATAACAAAATCAGTATAATTTAACATTTTTCCATCATTGTAGCATCGTATCTTCCTCGTAAATATACCACCACCACTCAACCCTTTTGGTCGAGGGAAACCGAATGCATCGTTAAACTTGTGTAAAATGAGAGTACTTCATACGAAATAATTTGTATGCAATGTGTTGAAGATAAAATAATAAATTTATCCCCACTTTAACATTTTCCCAATATATTTCATAATTCGAAATGCAAAAATTTAGATAAATGAAATGTAAATGCATGATTATCATGGTCAGTTAAGTACAGAAAAAACTAGGGCATGTGACTGATTTTATTCAATTCATTGCAGTATCTTCATTTTTATTTTAATACTTAATGTTTATTTATGCCAGTTTACTCAGTGACTGTTATTTTGCTTCATGTTATTGTTTGGGTTGTAGAGAAGGGGAAGGGCTGGTCGTGTGCAGCCTGGCGAGTGCTACCATCTATATCCACGATGCGTTTATGAAGCTTTTGCCGAATACCAACTTCCTGAACTTCTAAGGACTCCTTTGAACTCCCTATGCTTGCAAATAAAAAGTTTGCAAGTTGGAAGTATTGGAGAATTTCTATCTGCTGCTCTTCAGCCACCTGAACGTTTGGCTGTAAGGATTTACGTTTTGACTGTTTTAGGATTCTTTTTCAGTAATATCCTTTGGGGCTGATGTCTATGTGTAGGCATACTATATCGTAAGTCATAGTCCTAGTTACAATATAAAGCTTATCTGTCTACCATAAAGTTTACATCTTAGGGAAAAATCATCCATGACTACTTTGAAAAACATTGTCTCATGGGTTGGAAAAATGGAATTGTGATAAACAATGGAGGGAAATGGTTTTCTACCATAAATATTATGGTTCCTGTGGCAGAAAATAGAATGAAAGGTTGAAGGGAACGGAAAGTTGTATCCAACTGTGAAAATGTTCTGTGATTTTAGTTTACTTATTCATGAGATAGAAACAATTTAGAATAAGCACCTTGGACGCTCCCTAATTAGAGTCTAATGGTACTATGTATTATTGTATTTTAGTTGATGTGCTAATTTATCTGGTTTTGTTTTTTATTTTTTTTATTTTTTTCCCTCCTCCTCTCTTGGCAATGAATTGTTTCTTTTGTTTATTTTTTCTTAGGACTTGACATAAAATGAAAATCATTGCAGGTCCAAAATGCCATTGAATTCTTGAAGATGATAGGTGCCTTAGATGAAAATGAGAATCTTACTCATCTTGGTAGGGCTGCATTAGACAATATGAATATTTGACTACATATTTCTCTTAGTACCCTAGATATCAATTTCCTTTCTATTCCCAACTTTTAATTTTTTTTAAATTCTTATTCAATCAGGGAAGTTCTTGTCTGTGCTTCCAGTGGATCCGAAACTCGGGAAAATGCTAATTCTTGGTGCTATTTTTTCTTGCTTTGACCCTATTTTGACGATTGTTGCTGGTCTTAGCATCAGGGATCCTTTTCTTTTGCCTCAAGATAAAAAGGATGTGAGTTTGACCATCACAAAGTCCATTGTTCTTCGTTACTTGATGTCCCTATCTTTTTCAATTGTTAGATAATTTTATTATCTTCTGGTTCTAAATCTATGTAGCAAAAGTGACAAAATATTAGGAATGATAAATAATAGATTTTGATATTGGTATAGCACAGTTTTCTTGGATGGAATAATTCTTTTTTCTGAAAATAACATATATTTATGAATATAATTTTGTACGATTTTCATCCTAACTAATGACATATGGGTGCAAGGAACTTCAATGCAAATGACATAGTAATATGTAATTTATTGCATCTTATATTATTTTGTGGAAAAAAATGGAATGTTAATATTTCAACAGTTTGCAAATCAAGGTAATTATGATAAAGAAAGCTAGAACTCTTCCTAGGAAGCTGAAAAATGTATTTAGTAAGAAAGATTGCAAATCCCCAGGCAGGATTTAGAACAAGTCTCCAAGAAGAAAAATGTTTTCTGCAGTAAGAGAGATTACAGATACCTAAGCAGAATTTAGTGCGAAAATATCCTCTGACGCAAGCACTTCTTTCTAATTTGTCAAAACTTCAGCTTACTATTAGAGTTGACTGGGAAACCTAAATATTTTGTTCCATCCCCTCTTATGCTGCCTTCTTCTCAAATTTAATTGTGCACTGGTATTTTCTTTTTCCCATACTTCTATTCTGTCTCTCTACTTTTCATGCCATTTTTTGCATGATCATAAGTTATATTATGGCGTACACATACGGAAGCTATTTTCTTTGCTTATTATATTTGCACGCTTTCAACCTTAGATGCATTTGTCTCCTTTGATATGGCTATACTTCCTGACTTTCTACCCTACTATATGATATGACCAACAGATTACCTCTGCCGCAGTAATGATTTAATGGTTACCTGTGACCATTTTCATGTTTTTAATCACAAAACATTTTTTGTTATTTGATTTTGCTTCCTGTATAGGTATTAATAGCTAATATATCCGTATCTATATAAACATTCATAATTAAGTGAATACAGTTGCCATGGTTAATATAACGATAATGACTAATAACCAGCTTTACGCTGTGAATATTCAGCTCAACTTTTCTAATTGTAGATATTATTATAATATTGTGAACTTTGTTATTTTTATCTCAAGGGACTGGGTTGGGTGGGGTATGACTTTTATGTTAGCGGGGAAAGAATTTATTGCATTCAAGGACCTGTGGTATTCTAAATAGAAAACAAACACATAAGAATAAATGAATTTCTAAAATAAGAGAAGTTCATCGGCATTCTAAGTCTCTTAAAGCAATCCCATGGAAAGCACCAGCTGATCTAGTCCACAAAGATGTCAAAGAGATAAGTCTGTCCAAGATTGAATAATTACGAGTATCTGATTTTGGTACCCTTATCATTGGTCTCCAGGAAAATGCAGTCCCCGTTCCCATAACTGGCTTCCAACTTCACAAATCTTAGTGTCTGAACTGAAATCAGATCCCTGGATTACAAGACTCATTCTTATGCAAGTACATGAAGCATTTGTAAGGAGAGATATTCTAGGTCTTACTTCTTTCATCAAATTATAAGTATTCAATTATTTGAGCACCATAGATCAAATGAAGCTAGAGGGAACTTTGCTTTCCAAATAAAGGAAGCTCAAAGAACATGTTAAAGAATGACTAGAGCTATATAAGGGATAGAAAAGACACCTGAATTATCAGTTCAACTCTGGAATCTTATTGGAAGGGAAAAAATTGGAAAGAAGATTTAATAATACATTTTGATTTTCAATTTCTCTATCATTAAGGTTGTGGAAAAGAATTAAAGTCTCAAGAAAGAAAACCATCCTCATGGGTAATCTATAAGACCATTATTTAACAAGGGTAAATGGTGCGATCTAACAAACATTGGCCCTAAAGGATAATCATCTCAACAAAACTTTGCTTTATGCATTGCCTAAAGACAGCACTTTAAAGACAATACAAACACGTGAAAGTATCCATGTTCAGCTGGCAGAAAAGAAAGAGTCCAAGGACTAAAAAGAAATAGTTATATTTTCATCCTTTTCTTTCTTCCTAGTTTGAAATCCTTTATTTTCATGTTCAGCGTTTTTAACTGCAAGCAACTCCTCTTTCTGAAGAAGAGTGCCTGCCCAAGCTATCTTAAAGTAAAGCTATCTAGGTTAGCTATCAGTTAAGTTCTCCCAGAGCCGGAGACACGAGCAGCTGCTACGCCTTCAGAAATTAGCAAAATAAACAGGGAGAGAGACAGTTATCGTATCAAAATCTCTCACAAGTAGTGTATAGACCTCTGGAGAGCTGTTTGATTTGAAAATAAGAATACCGCCATGCAGAATTCTACTCACTTATACAGTTACTGTTAGTAGCCAAATGCATCTTGTTGAAGACTAAATTTAATTAAATAAATGTGTCCTCCCCTCTCTAACAGCTTAAGTTTTTTGCTGAGGTTCAACACATTACAATGTATATTAGAAATTCCCGATGTGATTGCATGCCTTCTCGATATCCTGAAAGTCCATTTTCTCGAGGTATTCGTTCATAACCAGAACTGCATCAAATGCCTGCCCTCTGCAAGGAATTTTTATGTTCTGAAATAAGCTTCCCCCATAACATGCTCATTACTTCTATTTTCATTTGCATCTTACTTGTGAAGGATTTTCTCTGGAATGCAGAAACATTTTAGTTGTATCTGCATACTTAAGTAATCTCTAACTAACAGTCGGCAATAGTCTTCTCTGTGGACAGATTTATCGGCTGTAATATGAGTGTCTTTGATGCAGTTAGCAGGGACAGCAAAGTCCAGATTCTCAGCAAAGGACTATAGCGACCATATGGCTCTTGTCCGAGCATACGAAGGATGGAGGGATGCAGAGAGAGAAGGATCTGCATACGAGTATTGTTGGAGAAACTTCCTCTCTGTCCAGACTCTTCAAGCCATCCATTCTCTTCGTAAACAGTTCACCTACATTCTGAAAGATGCTGGATTGCTAGATACTGATGGAGTGACACACAATAGATTGAGTCATAATCAATCATTGGTTCGTGCTGTTATATGTTCTGGTCTATTTCCTGGCATTGCATCTGTAGTGGTATGGTACTTCCTTTGCAGTTCTTGTCACGGTCATAACAGCTGATTTTGATGTTGATGCGCTATTTCTTCTTTTTCTGCAGCACCGGGAGACATCAATGTCCTTCAAGACAATGGATGATGGGCCGGTCTTGCTCTATGCTGTAGGCTCTAAAATTTCTCTTATTAGCCATCATAGGAATAGAAATATGATATGCGTAGTTGCTGAAATGTACATTTTGTCTTTGAATAGGAAAATATTTTTTTGCTATGTATTTCATTTTTGCCATAATCATTCTATAGCACAAACATCGTCAGAATGTCAAGTTTTTTCCTCTGTTTGTTGGTCTGCGTCAATTTTTGGATTGATGATGATGTTTCTTCATGTTTCCTGAGTCACATTTGGCATTTATCTTTTGGAGAAAATTGGACCCCGTCACCCTGTTCAATTTTTTTCCTTGTAACTCTGTCTCATAGCTGGTTTGGTGATGCCTTGTTGGGTTGAGTCAAGTTCACTATTGGATTGGAAATAGAAAAATGACTTTTCCAGTCATCCAATGGAAGTTTTTGGTGAAAATTCCATCTTCATGATGCCAAGAACAAATGTTTATAAGTAATCAAAGATGTTTGTTCTTGCACCTTTAAAATGTCATGGTAAAAATATTTTGATGCATGGACATCGGTGGATGTTTTCCATCCTCTGGGTGCATTGCCTTGTTCCAGGATATGAATTCAAGTCTTTTATGTGGAAGTCAAGCAGACGACAAGGGGTGGGGGAAGGGTTATACGGATTAATTAAGAGAAGTTTGTATTTATTTAAATTGAACATTTTGTATTGCTATCTGGAAAGAAACTAATCTTTTTGTTTGGTTAACTTTTTTACCTTCATAGAAGAATTTCCCTGAAATTACGGTTTGTCTATCACATAACTGAATTGTTTTAGGATTAATTTCTTTCAGAATTCTGTGAATGCACGTTACCAAACAATTCCGTACCCATGGCTAGTGTTCGGTGAAAAAGTAAAAGTCAATACTGTATTCATACGCGATTCAACTGGAGTATCTGATTCTATTTTGATTCTTTTTGGTGGTAACCTCAACCATGGTGCTACGGTAAATCTCTTTGTCTGTAAATCTTCTGTATTGTGCATAGATTTATGATTAATGGTTTTAATCTTTGGTTTTACTTTCTTTCAGGATGGACATTTGAAAATGTTGGAAGGTTACATAGATTTCTTTATGGATCCTAGTTTGGCAGAGTGCTATGTAAAGCTTAAGGAGGAGCTTGATGCGCTTTTACAAAAGAAGGTACTTTTAACTGTTCCAGAGGCACTCTTTATTTTGTTTCTTTACTCATCACTCGTATGGTGACTTGGTGATGTTATTCACTTATTTTCTCTTTTGCAAATGCCACTCTCATTTTTGCTACCTTCTTTTATGGACAATTTGTCCGTAAGTACATCTCGTCTTATGAACTGTTCCATAGAACTTTAGCCTTTTAAATTAGTTCATGTTTGGGTAGTGTTTATAAACGGTTTATATTTTAAATAGATAGAGATAGAAATGAGTGGTGAATAAGTGGGTAGTACAGGTGAATCTTTCGAATTGTGTGGATAAAAAGTCGTTTGAGTGCTCACAAACAATTTATAAACATGAGCCAAACATAGCATTAGTATCAAAGATCACATAGAATGTTTTTGGACCCTCTCTAGTTCTATGGATCACATCATATTTAGATTCTCTATTATTGATTTTTTTTTTCAATAACCGAACCTAACTACATGAAAAATTACTCTTTAGAACAACACAATCTTTTGTTGTGATCCCATGATCATAATGACTCTTAATATGACTTATAGGTCATTATTTTAATTTCATTTTATTTCTTCTTAACCTTTTAACTTTTATATTCCAAGGTTGTCATCCAAAGTTGCGATTTACCCCACCTTCGTTCATAAGTGAAAAAATAATTATGTTTATAATTTATACTTGGTGCTTGTTTGGGAAAAGCTTAAAAAGCTGAGTTCAAAGTCGTTCAACTTTTATCAAATTTTCAACCACATATTTCATTATTTTTTATCAAAAGCTTTGTCAAACAACCCCTTAGTATCTAAGCAAAAAGATCGGACTTCACTTTATTAAATATGAGAAAAGAGCCAAGATGTATGTTGCCGTCATCATTAGCAAGGCAATATATCATATATTATTCTTTTGTTCATCGACTGTTTATTATGACACGTTATTGTGGTTGGGGGGTACAGGAGAGTGGAATGACAGAGAAATTGTAAATTTTCAAGTTCGCATAATATTCAAAATAGGCTTTCTTTGCTTGTAGAAGGTGACATGGGGTGAGGCAGAGAGATGGATAGAGGACTAGAGTATTCTTTTTAATATTATTTTCGATATGCAGGACAATAGCTAGTTGATTTTGAGATATCAGCTTTTGTGCCAAAGTGGAAGCGAAATGGATAGTGAACTTTTAACTATATAATAGGATGAAGAAAATTATGTCTCGAGTCCAAGTCTGATCTTATTTGAATTTAAATTTTAATCCCAATTTACTTGCTCGGGAGGCCTTAATTATTTCACGAATATGCAATCACAGTTTACAAGTCTATTGGCTAGGTACTAACAACAGTAATTCTAATGTCCATTCCTATGAGTTGATTAATTTTTGGTGTGTACTATAGTAAAAGATATACTCTTTTAGCTTTAATTTTTCAATGGATTCTGCATTCTCGAGAAAATACGTGGCACTATTTTGCCTTCTTTTCCTACTCACTGATTCTTGAGAGGTGCAGCTTCAAGATCCTGGCATGGACATCCACAAGGAAGGTAAATACCTTATGCTCTCTGTTCAGGAGCTGGTGTCGGGTGATCAATGCGAAGGGAGGTTTGTTTTTGGTCGTGAAAGCAAAAAACCTCGAGAGCCGAATGACAGTAGTCGATTTACAAAAGATGGAACGAATCCGAAGAGCTTGCTACAGACACTGTTGATGAGGGCAGGTCACTCACCTCCCAAGTATAAAACAAAGCATCTTAAGACAAATGAATTTCGGGCCTTGGTGGAGTTCAAGGGAATGCAGTTTGTGGGAAAACCAAAGAGAAATAAAGCCCTTGCAGAGAGAGATGCAGCTATAGAAGCATTAGCCTGGTTAACTCACACATCTGACAATAATCGCGAAGAAGATAATTCCCCGCCTGATGTCACAGACAACATGCTGAAACTTCTAGGAAAGCGCAGGAGGTCTAAACGGCGTCCAGGTTGAAAACAAAATGTGAATTTAGTTGGATGCATTGACAGTTGTATGGCTGCAAATAACATTTATCAAGTTGCAAGGTATGTGCTAGTAACTGTGAGACACGAGGATGAGACGAGGGCTAATCGATAACCTTAAGCACTTGATTGATTGGATGCAGATGGATGGACCATGGTATTTCGTGGCCTTGCCAGCTAATCAAAGCAATCTATTTATGTTGGCCATTCTTGAAGAGAAGTACCGATAAGTATTTGATAATGGACTGTGAGAGAGTTCATTTCCCCCTCAGATATTCTCACAGTATACAACAATGGGAATGTCGTCTGATATTTTGGCATATATACAAGAGTGAGAGATCAATTTCCATGGCAGTTCTGTGTAATATTCTTGTTATTTGACAATTTTTTATTTTTTTTTTCATAAAAAAATATCATGGATAGTAGGGGTGGCATGTGTTTTGTTTTTGCTACCCTCTGATCAAATTATAGTTTAACACAGAAGATGGAAGTATTTATATGATTCTGTTGTGCATTTTTAAGGAATAAGATCAACTTGCAAATAAATATATATTTCTCACAACATACTATAATTGCATGACACGCTTTAACATATGATCAACTTAGGGGTGTTATTTGGGATGAGTTGAGCTGCTCGGCTCTCCCATCAGGCTACCATGTGAGCCAGCTCGCACTCTCATATGGCGGAGCCGAGTGCAAGCTGTCCCATTTTCAAATTCTTGGCCCACGCTTGCATATGGGGTTTAAGCTTGTGCATGGCTCGCCAGCCAAGTCACGTGAGCGGCTCAAGCCCAATCCCAATCCCAAACCCAACCCAAGAACAAATCCATAAAACCTAACTCAAATCCCTCCGAACCCACCCCAAAACCCAACCAATGCCAACTCAAATTCAAACTCGAAACTCACAATCACAGTAGAAAGTGCCAGCGAATCAAATTGTCGTAGGAGATGTTCATTCTTTTGAACATCTCTCCCCTACATGGCACAAGAAGACCTTATAAAATGCTGCCTAATGAGTGGGTCTTGAAAGCAACCGTGCATTACTAGTCCTATGCGCTGTGAAGTAGCAATTTTCACTAGAACAACAGGGAAAGCCACAGCTGGTTCATTGGTTTACTGTTGAACCGATCCATTGATCCAAAATTCAGCTGTTTTTTAAACTAATCAAAGGATAGATATACCGTTTGGCCGAGGCCCCTGCAAAATATCAGCACTGGTCTCTAGGGCCATGCTCTGAGCACCCAGACTGCAATACCCAGACTGCAATGGAACTTGCATAAAAGAGTGGAGGTTCAATGCCATGAAGCCCAGAGAGTCAACTGGCAATAGTCGATTTACAAAAGATGGAACAAATCCTAAGAGCTTGCTAAAACAAAGCATCTTAAGACAATGAGTTTGGAGTTCAAGGGAACGCAGCTTGTGGGAAAACCAAAGAGAGATGCAGCCCTTGCAGAGTGAGATGCAGCTATAGATTAGCCTGGTTAATTCACTCATCTGACAACAATCACAAACAAGATGATAATTCCCTGCTCGGACAGCATTCTAGAACTTCTAGGGAAGCGCAGCAGGATGTCAAAACTACTTCGGTTTGAAAAAAAGTGGTTAAAATTATTACCATGTTCGTGCTTGCCAGGAAAAAACTCAATTTGCAACTTGACAACAGATCATCCAAAATATATTGAAGAACATTTAGTAACATATAATCAACATAAAGCATCACTATATAGAGCAAAACCTGAAGCTTTATTCCAAGTTCTTCATTTTTATTGTACACATCCCAAAAAAAGAGGCAATTAACAATGTTCATGCTATGCACTGTGTTTCGCGCGAAAAGTTGGGCCTCGCTAACAATTAAAAAATCACTCAGACGATTGTGTAGGGAACAAATCTCTTGAGACAAAATCCCAAAAATGAGTATTTTATTGATGAAGATTTACAATTGATGAGAAACGAAATGCCTTCAAGATGTGCAAACACACAGAACAATTGAAGGTTAAATGCAATAAAAGTAAATGCAATGAAAATTACATATTCTCTATTTGAGAGTGTTTGATTCAGGGTCCTTTCTTCTATACTTTCTCTTCTCTTTTATACTTCTGTGATGATTGTTATTGGGGAACTGCCTGAAACCGCTTGTCGTCCTGTAACTATCCACGTTCTTCATCATGGTTTAGTTGTCATGTAACTTCATTTTTAACCGCTGTCATTACTTTCACTATTTAACCGCTTGTAGCTGAGATTTTGGATCATAGGACATGATAAGATTGCCCATTAACCGCCTTAATAACCTTACTCACAATGACAATTCGCCTTGGTTTTGGGCATCTCGCGGCCTTGGGCGATGAAGGCACCGTCGCCCTGAATAATAATAAAGCATCATAATTGCCCAGAGCTTGGGCGTCTAATAAGCCTGGTTTATGATCGGCATTTACTATATTACTCCGTCTCGGATCTCTTTTAGGCCCATCCTTCAAACCTTTCAATTGGGCTCCACATCCTTCAACCTTTTAATTGAACTCCATTCCTTGAGCCATTTAATTGAGCTGCATTTTTATGCGTCAACACACCGAAAACCAATGTGCATCGTGATCTTATTACGTGGGCAATGCCAGTTTAGCTGAACCTGCCGCAACAGCACAAGTTAGACTCCATGTTGGTAAAAGATAATAGCCTAGCATCACTGGGGATTGATAGTGCCTCCCTTCAACTCTCTGGTACTCCTAGCTTTGTGTGAGTTTACTACTTTCTCTATATTTCTCCTTCAAGTAGTTTTGTCCTTCCCACAGCACCTTCAAAGTGAGAATAAAAATTATACTGCTTCGAGTTACAGACAAAATAGGACAATAATTGGAGAATATCTGCGAAATAATTTTCTTAGTCATTATTGTAGATTTCACTCCTATAAAGCAACAAAGGCAAAATTTGTTACGAAAGTAAAGATTTTATAGCAGAAAGGACTTGTCCAGTTAATGAAGCTAGAACCTGTACAGCAACAAAGCAATAAAGCAAGTAAGAAGTAAAATGTGTATGACATCTTAAGAGAATCTCAGAAATTTCGCTGCTCATATGCGATGATAAAAAAGATTAGACTCACATGCAAGCTAAGCTGCAGTCCCGTCTAACTGATGGTGGTAAAATAATTTTGTGTTAAGTTAGGAGTATCAACTCAGGTACTGATCATTAACCCCATTCATATATAAAATTTCCTATTCTGAATTCCGAAAATTGGTCTTAGAAAATGGATCTCAGGCATTTATCCAATCAAATCTACATACATAAAAGTGTCGAATGCAATCATTTAGGTTAGAACCCACCCAATCATTTACACCAGTTAAGGAAGAAAAGTACCCTTTGTATAACTTCTTGGAACCACAGGGACAGGATGCATTTCTACTTATTTTTCCACTCTTGGCTAAGTTTGATCGTGCAACATCCATGGGGGTTGATCCCATCAACTTCTGAACCTACAGCCAATGATTCCTTCACAAGTCAATATTTCATTGGAATGCAGTAACATCAAACTACAATGCCCAAGCCATATCACATGATCATTTTATTTTCTTTATCCTCCTAACCGTGCATTATGGCAGGGAAAACGTAGAATATGCAGATAAAAACACGTGTATTCATGTCAGTTAACCAGCAAAACATTCTCCCAACACGACAAGCATGTAGTTCATCACTTGTCGAAAATCACTATTGACAGCATGTGAAATACAAAAAATGTGGGCAATATGATAAATACCTCAGCCAAGCTCTTTGGCATTGGTTTGCCTTCCTCTTTAACTTTTCAGTTTTTCTCTGAGCTTCACTTGCCCAGGTAAACTTTGCTAAAGTATTTTCAACATCTGCTATTGTGCAATTACATTGTTTTGCTGCCTCTTTGACTAGTTTGAATATTCTACAGTTAAAAATCAAAAGAAAAGTGGTCACTTACCAAAATATATAATCGTGAATAAAAAAATTACAACATTTTGTCAATAGCATTCATACACTGAATTTCAACCCACTCACATCACTTAGTGCACATAAGTGCACACGGATTTATCAACAAAAATGCATAAATGTAAACACTAAACAGGAAGACAAAAAATTACAGGTCAAAGACATTCTGCTCAAGTTGTCGTATTTAAAACCAGCTGTAACACATGGGCAATAACTAATAAGTTAAAGGGATATGCTTTGTGGACCATTTTAGTTTAGTCAAAAGTAAAAATCTTGTCAAAAGACCATAGGCTTTGTGCAAAGCTATCGTTTCAAAAGAGTATAAAATAAAGAATAATATGTACATGTAAAGTTTATATTATTTTTATCAACGACAGTCTCTGTCCTACTTTGGAAAAATTATGTGTCCTCTTGTCATGTGATTATCACGCTTCATTGGTACCAACACACCACCACAGAGCGTGCACCCACAATTCAGCAACACATCACCATGACTAAGGAGAGACCTAAGCCACTTTCCACAACATATATAAAAGTTATGGTGATAAAGGACCACGCTGACCCAACTTTTCCCTCTTCTTCCCAATGACATTGTCCCTAATCACCACTAAATCCCAAAACTTTTCTAAGACAAACCCACCGTTAACACATTCATTACCATACTTGAAACTTAATCCCTTCAAGTCCCAACCTTCAACATGAACTCAGCCAAACACTAAGTTCCAACGAGATGAAAATAGAGCTTTTGCCATTTTAACACTTAAAACTCCCAGACTTCTGGCACAGCCCCCTGGAATTTGACTTAGTCTTCTTCCTGCAACCGTCTAGCCACAAATAGGACAAGCCAACTTAACTTCAGCCACAAACACATGCTGCATGTATCAACCACATTGCCTTAGGCAGCATCTATATTTAATGCAATCAGATATCACCACGCCTAAGGCAACTTTACTTAGTGAGCTTACTGCAGCAGACGGTACTATCACTAGTCTTATAAGTTATGAGGGACAAAAACAATTCTAAAATGTGGATAGATAATCTTTTTACATATTTCCTGTATTTTATACATTAACGACTTTCATATGTTACGTTGTTGTATAAACATCCTGCACATCAGCTGCTAAACACCAGTTTCCAAGGCACCACAATCAGTGGCATGGAAGTAGGCTTGGAGATAGAGATAGGATAACTACCGTTATAATATGAACTGGTATTGTGGAAATTCTAATACATCCACGCCCAAAATTATGGGTGAGGTAATGCAGCACTATGGAGTTCATTTTAGAGAAACTGAATTGAGCAAACATTGGCGGATTATAGAAACATTTCATAGAAAACATATTCAATTATATGGGGACATTTCATTTAAATTTACGGCAAGGGCTATGGAAACAACTTACATAAACATAGACATAGAACACACATATGCATACATGGTTATCAGGCTATAAAACTTATACTCTCTTCTTAATGCAAATAACAAGAGAAATGAAAGAATCGCAGGAGCCAACCTCTCCAATAGGATCAAATTCCCCTAGATATCGAATAATAGCCTCTTGCTTCTCGAAGGCATCAGCAAACGTTGCCTCACTACTCCTCCCCACCATATATTGCTTCAAAGACCTCGTCTTCCTTGCTTTGCTCAACTCCTCCGCGAAGCCTATTAATATGTCAAAATCAGACCACGGACAAAATCCACAAAAAGGGGAAAAGAAAAGGAAGAAAAAATCCCACATAGGCACACAAATATATCAATTTGAATATACACACATAAATAAACCCCAATATTACAATATATAAAGATATATACATATAATGTGTATGTGCAAGAATAAGAAGTGAAAGCAGGCAAGACATACGGAGCAAGGTGAATGACTCTGCGGTGGCAGTGTCAGAAGCAGTCATTTTACCGGTGAAGACGTCTTTGACCTGATGTATCCAACGTTGACTTGATGGAATGCAGTGACTGAGTTCGGAACCTCTAACGAAGAACACAACCTGCCGCGAAAGCAGGATTGTATAGAATATAGAGATACGTATATTACTTTACGATTTCCCTGCAAGGTTTATGGTATTACTCATTAGTTTTTTTATCTATCTGGGTTCAATTAGGGGCTAAGGCATTGAGCAACACAGGTAGCGGCGAAAATGAACCAGATTCTAATTTGTAGATTTGTGTGCTGCAGCGGGGACTCTGAAGATTCGTGTATCCGTGCTGAAGTACTACTGAAAATTTGAAATTTACCTCATTTACTAAAAATCTGCAAATTTTAAGTAATTTTTCATTTTTGTTGTATTTTTTGTATCAAACCATTTGATTCCCTACACAATTTTATAAATATTTATTTTAAAATGATAGTCCACCCATGCATGTAAAAAAATATATAAATAAATAGCTTTACATACAAACATGCGAACAGTCTTTTAAGTTATGAGTCTTATCATTCTCGTTGCAATGGACAACAACTATGCCTGAGCAAGTTTCTCGAGTGAACTAGAAAGCATGTTATGCTTGGTACTTGCCCATTATAGCAATTCTCGTTTGCCCACTTTGAGCAGGGCTCGACCCTCTCAAAAATATGGGGCAAGTCCCACTGGCTTGCACATATGGATGGCGTACAATTCTCTGGTTCTGTGTGAAGCTAACTACAGAATGCGGTGGCTCCTAGTTGAGTCTCCAAGGAAGTTGGTTGCATGCTACAAATTACAGCAAAAAGTCTACAAATGATATATGTTCCATGTTTTAAGCCTTAAATCGCCTGAACTCGAACCAGATCTCATAATGGTTGAAGAGCAAACTGTCGTGTGTGTGCTTTCCAAGATACTCGAGCCCTAGATGATTTAGCCTTTTTGTGCATTCTTCTCCGCCCAACCTTGAACAGAACTTTATATTATGTGAAACAAAAATCCGACCTTCTAAAGGTTTCAGTCTGCCCGCTAACTTCTCTAATCCAATCCAAACAAGATTGTCAGGCATATGAAGAAACACAGCACTTGCATATATCAAACTGTACATGGCTCCATCTCCAAATTTACTGAAATTCATATCTTCACCTTTTACTATCAGAGGGCGCTTGTACAACAAGCCTTGCGATGGCAGCTCATACCAAAGTGCAGCCATCAGAGATAGCTCATCTCTCTCTAAACAATGGAAATGATCTGGGTTCAAGTATCGAATGAAATGCAAGCCAACACGCAGAGTGCCACATCCAATCTCTAGAACTTTTGAGTTTGGCGTTAAATGGGCAGACTCAGCAAGAAACTCAAACACATCTCGTCCTCCTGCCCAAGGCTCCCCGTAATTGCTATGGTGTTCTTCTACAAGAAGTTCACCTGGACAAGGCAGAGCGGTGTGGTTGTTTGCTTCTTCTCCTTCATAGTGTGATATGCCTTTGAACCTGAAAATACAGTAAAACTTGTTCATGTCTCCTCTAGTACAGCAGTGAGCACTAACAATAACATTAGGAAAATTTGGAAACCAATTGAAGTTGCAGTAATTTTCTGTAGACAGGCTTATATCTCAAAGGATTATAGTAGAAATTGAAACCACATAGCAGGTCATACAGTCCTTGGGCCTCACTACCAACCGCATAAAAGCATAGCTATGATGCCGCATACCCAGCAAAGGATTTTTAAGTTATACCAATATTGTTTAGGAGTGAAGTAGGATCAGATGATGTCAATTAAAATTTGTTTCATTCATTTTAAAGAATTTTATGTAATTTACTCAGACGTTCAATCATACTTCAATACATGCGAGCACATAAAACTAGTCAAGAAATAAATAAGCACTTCACCGCCCAAAACACTCTCTCTTCAATTCAGTTATGGTATGATGAAAGAGATAACATTGTGAAGTCCATAATTACACCAATACAGTAAACTATTGACATTAGATTTCCATTTTTAATTCAAGAATTTTAATTAATAGCTAAGCATATGGTCACCTGTAGAACTTACACCCATACACCCAACCCCAACCCTTTTTTTTTTTTTTTTTAAGTGAAGATGACTACAGACCTATTGATACTCCTGGCACATCACAAGTTTGCTGAGATGACTTGAACGTGATCCAGTTGTATTAACTCACGCCCTTGTTTTCTTCTTCCTTCTTGTGTCCATCAAAAACTTCTCATAAATTGGACGGTGTTCGAGGCATATCATCAAAACAGGATGCTTATTTCCACAATGCTTGATGATTTTACATTAACACAATCACATTGTAGGGTTTGCCAGATGGATCGCTCAAGTGCTGGAAGAGTATCTTATATATAGAAAATGAGCAGAGATAAAGACCAGAAATTCATTTATTAATTTGGCATCTCAAATGCAGGATATTATTTTAATGCAACTGATTTTGTTGACATTGAATTAAAGAATAGGTAATTTCCGGAGGTCCATCAAATAGCCAAATCCTCACACACAAGATGAAATGGAGACAAAGAACAATAAACAGTACTAGAAAAATTTTCTTCCAAGTTTTTCCCAATTTGGCTCCTTCTGTTCAATTGTCTTTATTTATTCGTCTTCCATATTTCTTCTCCTTGGTTAGTTCCAATATACTGATAGTCTATAACCATGTTAATTTTCATCATCATAGTATGTGTTTGTGTTAGTGAGTGAGGTTCAGGGGATTGTCTTACTGAAGGAGATCTTGGAGCTGCTGTCGTCGAGTGCGAGGATTAATGCCTTTACGCAGCACATTCTGTTGCATATGCAATCCATTGGCTTCAATCTGAGTCTTCACCCATTCTACGTCCTCTGCTGAAACCGAGATCTGATCTCCAAATCTTACATTACTACTGTCGGCGGCGGACCTACCGGTGCTGGTGGAGTCTGAGGTCGGAATAGGGCAAGTGCACAGCGGAGGGGATGAAGATAGGGCAGATAGGAGGAAGAAGAGGAAAATCGTGGCGCCGGCAACAGATAGTACGAGGACTGGGACTGAAATCACCACTCCCTTCGATGGAAGCAGTGCCATTTGATAATTTCCCAGATTTGAATGGGGATTTTAATTTTCTTAAATTTATTTGTCTGAAGTTGAGAATCGACAGTTGAGTAGTTGATTTTTTTTATTTATTTAGATTAAAACAATAAATATTAAATACATCTTTTATATATATATATGCATCTCGTAACTTTTCAACCATATATTTCAAAATTTTTTATCATAATCTATTAAAAATCTAAATTTTAATCCCCACCAAACAATCACTTATTTATTTTGGTAAATTAGCGCAATTTGTCCCTCATGTATGGCCCTTGTGCGCAAATGGTCGCTAACATCTTACTCTTGGCGCTGACCCCTCAGCGCATAGATTTTGTGTGCAAAAAGTCCTTCGGATGGTTTGCATTCATTACTGTCATTAAACTACATTTAATTTATTAAAAGATACATCTCCAAGAGAGTCGTTATTGATAAATATCATCTTATACATAATAGAGAGTATTTTTAAATTTTTAAAATATATTTTTATGGACTCCAATAAACTCTCTATTTTGACTTTTTATTTTATTTTTTTACAGTGACATTAAATGATTTCTTATCATCTTTTTATTTGATATAATAATTTTATATGTTAATGACTGATCAATTCAAATGTAAGTTGAATAATTTAAATTATAGACCATTGAAATTTATAATTTATTAAATGTAATAATTGTTAATTAATAATAGAGAGTGTATTTGATTCTCTAATAAATTATAAATATATATTTTTTTAAATTTGAAATTATCTAACTTTTTTGTTTTTGTTTTCTAAATCCACTTGTATCCTCCCAAATGAGGCTCAAACCCAGGCCAATAGTGGAGTTAGGGGTGACAATTAGAACTGCTAAAATAAAAAATAGCGGTTAAATGAATCGAATGGGGCGAAAAAAATCGAACAGATAGTACAGTGTGTGGTTATGGTTTTGATTTTAATTACCCGATTCAGGGTGGGTCGGATATGGTATTTAGCGATCCCGTTAAAAAAATTAATTGGGTAATTGGACTTTCCATTATTCTTTCCCAAAATTAATTTGGCAATTTGGACAATTGGGCTTCTCCAAAATTCTGACCCAATTAACGTTACTAATAAACCCTTAACTCAATAACCAAACTCTAACCTTACACATTAAAATTGAAAATTGGAAACGAAACTTACAAAACACTCGTCCACTCAACCAATGAACCAAATCAGATTCGTCGGCGTTGTACTACATGTACCTTAGCTTCAAATTGTAGTAATCAGCAACTAAACCTACCATCTTGTGAGCACACTCCC
>CAIGRL010037702.1:0-19652 GCA_903798325.1 Fraxinus xanthoxyloides
GTAATCGAACCCCACCATTTTAAGGTTGGGAAAACGAAATAAGCGCAGTAACTAACTAAGAATAAAAAAAAAATGAGTTGATCTTGATTCGAGATACATTGTAATCGAACCCACCATTTTAAAGTTGGGAAAAAGAAATACACTTAGTAACTAACTAACTCATTTCCGCCATTTCATTAGTAAACGGACACTTGTGATTAATCAAATATATAAATGAAAGCAAATTTTAATTTTTTTTAATATATTCTATGTTTGGTGTAGATTAAAATCTACTAAAAAAATTCAAATCGAAATTAATAATTAATTTTAACTACTCATTTTATAATATTCACAATTTTTCAACCACAAGTTTCATCATTTTTTATTAAAATCTATTAGAAATCTGATTTTAATTTACATCAAACTGGGGCTAAATAATATAATTGGGCAACGTGGCAGTGACTGGATATGCTCTCTTTAATAAATAGTTAATTAAGCTCTGTTTAGTGCTTAATTAATTCAATCACTTTCATGCCAAGTCACTCTTCGACTTTACAGATAATATATGGCTGTTTTTGCAGTGTGCCAAGGCAATCTCACAGTCTCACTTCCTTAAATTACATACAATTGATTTTTTTTCCCATAAATTTAATGTCAAATCTGAGCTGTAATATTTAATTATGTCCCATAAATAAGTGTTTACATGCAAATACAAACACGTGTTTAGGAAAGTACACGTGCATGTACGTAATACGTACAATTTTTTTATAACGTTAATAATAATTAGCAATTATTTATGTAATTTCGGGGAAAACAATAATTAAAAAAAGAAACTTAATAAATACAAAAAGATAAGTCAAAAATTAATCAATGCCAGTTGGAAATATAAAATCTTTAAATTTAAGTCAACTAATTATGTTTGTTGTGTGTTCTTTTTTAATTAATTCTGTATTAATTTTTCAAAAAATAATGATTTGTATGCAACTTTAAAAATTCATTATGTAATTAACAGACACAAAGTCAATTTTCTTGTACTAGAAATACCAACTTTATTAATATCGGGTAGAATTGATAGACGAAGGTTAACAGTTCTTTATTTTATGATTTTTAGTTCATCAAAAGAAACTTTAGGAGTCAAAAAAATTCGTATGATAAATTTATTAAATGTTACAATCGCTTTGTACACATTTTTACAGGTTCGCCAGCCAGAACTATCCATCCACGTAGGACAGAATGATCATGCGGATGAACCCGAATCTTATAAAAGGATTTTAAACAAATTTTTTTTGATGATTTATTCATGCTAATGCTTTTTATAGTTAGGAATTTCCATCCATCATGATATCACTTCATGAATTAATTATAAAATTTGAATAAACTTAATATATTGTTGGACCTTGAATTTACAATAATTGTGCATACGTACGAGTTATTTATTTATTATGTATAATTTGAGTTCGATCCATGAGTAAAATGAGATTTGATTTGACTAGATTAGAGTCTTGAAATTGATTAATTATTATTGAAATGGTTGATTAAATTATTTATTTAATTTAATTAACAAAGACTTTTTAGTTAATAGAGCCCTTAAATACACTTGCTTATGAACTACATCTATGTTGCCCCTACAGGTATAATTATTTTATTATAAATTCATGAATTTACTGGGTAAAGAGTTCTAGGATCAAGTGCTGTGCTGTGCTGCTATTATGAATTAGTTTAAATTTATTTAAATTATCAAATTGATTAAAATAAATAATTATTTTAAGCTTTAATGATTATCTATACAACTTCGAGACGTTTATTATAGTCATTAATTATTTTACGTAAATATTCTTTAATATATTCGATTTGAATTTTAAATTGTTCTTTCTTAATTTAGCATTCAGTATTACATAAAGTTTTTGTAAAAAAAAATAAAAAATGATGAAAATGAAGAATTTCTTTTTGTTATTTTTCAACAGTCCTAATAATTTGACTATAAGTCTGCTTACTTACGGCCCATTTATAGGTAGAGTGGTAAACAGGCTCTGCCTCTTAATTGAGCATATCCATGGGCTTGAAGGCCCATTAAGTAACGAGTTCTCAAATTTGAGTGGAGCCCTTGAGAAACGTTTTGTTTGTCGGGAGGCGTGGGTAGGTTCACCGCCAGACCACTAATAGAGAGGGGAGGGGTGTATTTTTTTTTTTTAAAAAACATGTGGGGTCCATCTGTGTGAGTAACCAGGCCCATGTAGGTTTTGGCCCTGTACTTGGAGCAAAACACAATTAAATTTAGAATTTCTTGGGATGGTTTGGTTCATTTCCACGGTTGGTAATAGAAAAGTTACGAGAAACCAACTTTAATATGAGAGGACTCGATTGAGCTAGTTTATGAAAGGAAATATGATGAAAGTGTGATTTTGGTCTATCTGCTAATCGAATTAGCATTGATTTTTAAGAATAAAAGAAGCATTTTCCTGATGTTAACTATATCTCAAGAGCGTGGCATATGTATTCATTTAAATCTTTTCTTCGATCCCGCTTATCTCATAATATTTTGTCCTCTATTTCAAGAACGTGTACAGCTTTTTCCAATGCCACTGCTCACATCTACTTTGCACACCAATCATTCTACAAAATGTCACAGAGAATCCAAGAAGACTTCAGAAATACTTGTTTGCAAGATGTGTTTAATATGATTAGATATGTTGCCTTGGAACCCAATATTGTAAATGCCACAGTAGTGCATGCCTTGGTACTTAAAGTTGGATGTTTTGCTGATCTGAGGGCTGCAACTTCTCTTCTCACTCTGTATTCAAGAACTGGATATTTTGGATCCTCAATGGCTTTATTCAATGAAGTTCGTGATAAAGATACAATTTTTTGGAATGCAATAATGAGTGCATGCATAGAAAACAAGTGTTATGAGGTTGCACTGGATCTCTTTGTGAAAATGATCGGTGAGAGAATTGAATTTGATCCCACAACTCTTGTTATTGTCATTTCAGCATTGTCTAATGGGAGAAGCCTTGTGCAAGGTAAACTTATTCATGGATTGAGTATCAAAGCGGGGATGCTTTCAGATACTTTCTTGAGTAATGCAGTGATTGATATGTATGCAAAATGTGGTCACTTGAGCTCGTCAAAGTACGTTTTTGCAGAAATGGAACATAGAGACATTGCGTCTTGGAATTCAATTATAAGTGGTTGTTTGTATAATAACCATTATGAGAAGTCTTTATGGTACTTGAAACAGATGAATTGTAGTGGAAACCAAGCTGATGGGGTAACAATTTCTTGTGCTATTGCAGCATGTACTTGTTTGCAGGAGTTTGGTGTTGGTTTGGCAGTTCATGGATGGGGAATCAAATTAGGATGTGTTGAGAGCCATCACATTGCAGTTGCAAACTCTCTTATTTCATTCTATTCACAATTCAAAGATATTAATGCTGCAGAATGCATATTTGAAGAAATGGAGGTTAAAAATGTGGTTTCTTGGAACGCCATGATCAAGGGGTTTGCTTTGAATGGAGGACTTCAGGAAGCATTTAATCTTCTGCACGATATGCAGTTTGTGAGATCAGTCGAACCTGATATCGCTACTATAGTTACATTACTTCCAATATGTTCGGAACTAATGCTTCTACGAGAAGGGAAATCAGTTCATGGCTTCATCATTAGGAGAGTGATGGGATCTGAACTATCAGTAGTTAATTGTCTCATGGATATGTATTTCAAATGCAATAATGTCGAGAAATCTGAGTATCTCTTTTGGACTATGCCAAAGGAAGATTTGGTGACATATAACACTATGATATCTGGATATGCACAGAACGGGCGATCTTGGGAAGCTCAAAATTTATTTAAGAAATTACTCAGCTGGTGCTCAGCGTGTACTTTGCCAACTCTGTTGGCAATTCTTCCTTCTTGTGATTCCCCCGAGTCACTTGAATTTGGAAGATCAATACATGGTTGGCATCAGAAATTGGGATTTTTAAAAAATATATTGGCATCTAATTCCCTCATCTATATGTATATCTATTGTGGAGATTTACTGTCTGCTTCTACATTGTTGTGCAGAATTTCTGTTAGAGCTGACGTTACTAGTTGGAATGTTGTCATTACTGGCTGCACACAGAATGGCCATTTCAGGGAAGCTTTAGAGTTCTTCAACTTCATGAGGCAGAAATCCCCCATCGATTATGATTCAATTACCCTAGTAAGCGTTGTTTCAGCTTGTGGGAATCTTGAATTGGCATTGCAAGGGAAGTTAATTCACGGCCTTGCTCTTAAAACTCCAGCAGGTATTGATATTCGCGTACAGAATTCACTCTTGACAATGTATGGCAGATTTGGGGATACTGAGAGTGCAAGATTGATATTCTATCATAGTCACAATCACAATTTGTGTTCTTGGAACTGCTTGATATCAGCTTTTGCACAGAATGAGGATGCGAAGAATGCGCTAGAATTATTTCGCGTTATAGATTTTGAACCAAATGATATCACCATTTCTACAGTTCTTTCAGCTTGTACCCAACTCGGAATCCTGAGATATGGAAAGCAAATACATGGACATGTTTTCAGGTTTGGTTTCAACAAAAACCCTTATGTATCTGCTGCTCTTTTGGACATGTATAGCAATTGTGGCAGGTTAGATGTAGCTCTACGTGTCTTTCATAGCTCACCGGAGAAGTCTGTTTCAGCCTGGAACTCCTCAATATCTGCTTATGGATTTCATAACAACACTCAACGAGCAATTGAAACGTTTCATGAAATGATCGATTCTGGAATTACTCCAACCAATAGCACATTTGTAAACCTCCTTTCAGTTTGTAGCCACTCGGGGCTGGTTGATGAAGGCTGCTGGTATTACAACCATATGTTCAGTAAATATGGAGTACACCCTACCACTGAGCATCACGTGTGTATGGTCGATATGTTAGGTCGATCAGGAAGGCTCCATGTGGCTTACAATTTCATCAAGAAGCTCGAAATTCAACCTGATCCCGGCATATGGGGCGCCCTTCTGAGTTCTTGCAACTATCATGGGGATCTCAACATGGGACGAGAAGTTGCTGACATTCTCTTTTCTTTAGAACCTGAAAATGTTAGTTATTATGTAGCCTTGTGCAATATGTATGTAGCGGCTGGAAGGTGGGAGGAAGCTGTGAATTTGAGAACCATAATTCAGGAGAAACAGCTGAAGAAGCCTGCTGGTTACAGTCTTATAGATGTAGATCTCATCTCAGGTAAATAGGAGATTCTTCAACCTCAAAGAATTTGGTTCACAAGTTTTCGAACATTTTTCCTAGCAAAAACCTCGTAGAATATAGGATTCTATAAAAAAATTTAAACATCAGCAAAATATCTTTGATTATATAGCTATTATGCACTGATATTTTAGTGAAGAAAGTTGCAAACATTCTAGTGCGATAATTTATTGGGTATCTCCTAAAATATATGGTTAAACATGTCATGTGTGAAATCATTTTTTTATAAACTAACATTAATAATATGACTCTTGAAATTAGTCCTTTTTCTTAAGCACAGTCAATTGTGTCATATATTTTACTTTTAGAAACTGCTCAGTTGCCCTATTTATAATCTGCGGTTGGGAACTTTCTGGATTCTACTTCTTTTGTCAAAATGAAATGTTTTCCACTGATTTCTTAAAAATTTATTTACCACCGTTGGTGTTATAATACGATTCTATGTTACACCAAATGACATCAAATGAGAGATACAATTACATTTACTTGAACCTTTAGTGTTACTATAGACGAGAATTTTTAGGAAGGAATTTTTTTTTTTTTTTGGGAAGAATTGACAAAAAATTGAAATTGAAATTGAAAAATGAAAGAGTAACGAACACCTCGTCACAAATTTCTAATAGTCAATTGCATTATTAAAGCGGCGAATTCAAGTAATTGCTATAATATCTAAGAACAACCATGTTACTTGATTGACAATACATGCTATTATATGAGTAACAATCTTTCCTTGTTCGAGAATGAATTCTCTATAGTGGTTTTGCATATCAATGCCTGCAAAAACTAATCTTCGAATTCTAATACATGACATTGTGAATTCAACATTTTCTCCGATGAAGTCAGGTTCTTGATACCCGAAGGCATGTCAAACATAACATATACCCATTCAAAAAGTAAAGAAAACAAGACTAGCAGACCTGTTGGCTGCTTTACAATATTTCAGATTATTCATAAAAGCCAGTAACTAAGAAACATATTGTTAAGACATATTTTATAATATGGATCACTTCCACTTTTTGAATTTCCCTCCAAACATTCCGTGTCCCTTGTGCTTGCCATGCTTGCCAAATTTTCCGTGCTTGAACTTTCCATGCTTGCCATGCTTAAACTTGCCATGACCGTAATGACCGACTCCGTGGCCATAGGGGCCAGCACCGTGAGCATAGTGGCCAGCACCGTGGGCCAAGTGACCGGCACCAAGGGCTGCAGCTGCAGCTGCAGCACCACCAGCCAACATTGCTCCTACACCAGATCCATGTCCTGAAAGTCATAGGTAAAAGCATGAGAGTCGAGGCAAGGACTCTTTTTCACAAGAAGAAATACTCTTCTTTAGTAGGATCACGACAGAAAAACAACTAAAATTAACCATAAAATGACTATGACACAAAGGATATCGCACGAGCCAGTCAATTCTACTCTGAACCTCGTTTTCATGTAAAAGTTTGTACACATGTGACACTAGATGCCCAGAAAGATGTATCATTCATACAAAGCAATGATGCCTCCCACATGCCAAGGATAATATATACACCCAAAAATTAATCACAGACTCTCGATCAAAAATTAATGTTAAAATAAATCAAAGATAGACAACATAAATCATAATACATTCTTCCCGTGTCAAATTCGTCAAATTCATCCACATTGTCAGAAGCAGAGATCGAAATGGCATCCATATCTTTCATTTCAAAGAACTATCTATCCAGGAAAAAAAAAGGAAAAGAACTCATCGGAAACTTTTGAGGTTGAGCACGAAGGCAAATAAAAGAATAGCAGAGAAAATAATCTAAAAAGCCAGTGAAGCCAGGCTACTTCGTTGTACCTACATACACACCAGTTTCATACACTACATACTAAAATTGACAAACTGTCCTTCGCATGAAAGTGTTGTCTATGTTACTTTTCTATATATTAGCATCCAGAAACAAAAAATAAAATCAAACATATTCAACATTAGCAACAGTACCTGAGTGATGTCCAGATGAACCAGAGGGGTACCCGTGTTGCGGATATCCTGATGGAGGATATCCTTGTGGGGGATATCCAGATGGAGGATACCCCTGTGGAGGATATCCAGATGGTGGATATCCTTGTGGAGGGTAGCCTCCACCAGGCGGTGGATACTGTCCTGGGGGATACTGTGCCGGGGGATACTGTCCAGGAGGATAGTGGCCATGATGAGAGAAAAGCCCTTTGTCATGTTCATCGTGCTTGTCCTTTCCACCACCCATTTTTTTTTTCAATTCAAATATAGAATTACCTAAAAGATAACCATGAGACTGTAAGGCTAGATGCAATATGCATACCAATGAAAAAGGGAACCACATAGAAATGGAACACAACTAGGCGAATTTTGATAATATTCTGATAATCCATGTTGCGGCAGTGAATTTTTCAATCAGAATAACCAGAAAATGTAATAAAAATCAGTGATAAAGTCATGAAGTTTCCCGACCATTTCTGTACCTATGGTACGTAATTGAACACACAAATTTTACAATCCGCAGCAAGAATGCTGGTGTTACGTGTGAACCTAGGTGAGGCACCTTGTAAATGTTTTGGTTCACTTACTCACGTACAGACACGACTAGGCTTCAAAGCTGCACAACTTCGACAAAGCACACACAAAAGAAAACATGATAATAAAGAAAAACAATATTTAAATTCGAAGAAACCAAATAAATGAGGCCAAACAACAGGGCGGGGAATCAGGAAGACCGCAAGAAGGACGAGAGATATAGAAAAGAAGAAAAAATAAAAATAAAAAAAATCTAGCGCATGTTCGTAGCATGAAAAATTACTAACAAGTGTTAACAATTGCGCAGAGTTTTCAAATTTAATCAATCTAGTCTGTATTAAAAAGGGAACAGCCCAATTTCCTCCTTTGTTTGTAGGGAGATTAAATAGTTTTACATTAAAATGTTCCCTTTGATTTTGTGTAATTAAACCATTTAAAATTAATTGATACTGGATTCAACCAAAAAAATCACCATCCCTTCGATTTCTCGCAAAGGTCATTCATTCAGAGCATAAATTTAGTCGAGAAATTCAAATTTGCCGCTATAAATAGAACACCAAGTGATCTTTTGTTAAAAAAATAACAGCCTTCACATACAAAATTTTCCATCAATCATTCTTTCTAATCCAATCCCAAGAAAAAAAAAAAAAAAGGAATGGTGACGAACTCAAATCCCTAACAAGGCCACCGTCCTAAATAAACAGAAATATTAATTGCAGCTTGAAGTATTCTCATTGTCATAAGAGGATCACGTCATTGATAACCATATACACACAACCAAGAAAAAGAAAAACTCCCATGTTTTGGTCAAACCCAGAAATCTAAAGGCGTTATCAAGCATTCCAACCAAAAAAAAGCTAAAAAATTAATCAAGATTAACATGAAACGCATGATCGGCGGCATATAAATCGACTCACGGCATATAACTAGTGCAAAAACCAGATCCAGTTAATCTTTTCCAAAGAAAGATGAAATGAGCAGTGTGTGAAATAGAAAAAAGGAGGAATTGGGTCACCTTGAAAAGCTCTCCAAAATTTGCGCTAAAACGAATGAATGCAGGTAAGAGTGGATGGCGTGTTTAATGCATGGAGATAAAGCAGAAACTTAGACGCGTATATTACGTGTGGGCCCGTTTCCTTAACAAGTGTGTAAACGAGGATATCATAGGGGTACAATGGACCGGATTCAAATGACAAGCCCAGTCCTGGGCCTATGATTGCCGGCCCTATTTTTAAAAGTTGGGCCCTGTCCAGCCCTTATTCTCTGTATTTTATTTTATTTTTGAAATTTATAAACAGGTTCAAGATTTTGTTCATACCCACGCCGCTTTTGGTTTTAAGGTTTTAATAATAGGTTCTGGAAGAGAAAAATTACATAGAATTTAATATTTCTGAAAAATATTATCAAAAATAAAAAATAAAATATTCAAAGACCACCAAATTGATTAACAATCGTTCACAATTTTATTTATTTACTCTTGATAATGATGTTAATTAATTAGTATTTTGTTATTTTATTTAATTAGCATAGAAAGGTTTTCAGGGTAATTTTTGTTTTGTTTTGTTTTAAAAGTATAGTTAGGAATATTGTTTAAAGAGAGTTTGGATTTTATCATGAATTCATATACGTGATTACATATTTATTTTTATTTACGCTTTTGGGAAGGTTAAGTAGAGATCCCGATGTCTATTTTTATAATAGACACCGTAAAGATGAACGAGAAGAAGACATTCTATTGCCACCAGATGATCGAGCTCGTCTTAGTTCGAGCTCGATATCTGAACATGCAATGTTAACATCAATCACTTTTGCCACCACGCGAATTTGCACCATCTAGCACAAATTGATCTTTACTTTTAACTGATCCATGGAGAGCATAACTGTGCAACACATCTTATTTGAAATCATTTTTTTCAATCTCATTTTCAACTTTACACGTGGACTCCTTACTTTTTTTAACAAAACTATCTCAACAAATAAAAAACAATATTTTACTCCAAATAATATTTCCCAAACAAACACTAAATCACAATATCAAAGTTTCTAAGCAATTTAATCTTATTATCTTAATATATTAAATATTATATTAAGTGAAAATCATTTTTGAACGATTCTAACCCTACTATAATTTGATTAGTTTAATAATTCCTTACTTTTCGTTTATGTATTTAACATTCAATTATGCATTCCGCTATTTACGTACATGTATAATAATTAACATTTATTTTTAGAGGCTTGCATTTCTATGCATTAAATATTGCATCAAGTGAAATCATTTTTTAAACTATTGTTAGGGGCTTTGCATTACTATATATTAAAACGTCCTTAATCTTAATATTCAATTATTAATTAAAATTTTTTTTTTCTGCATTCATTGTCTTCAAACTTGAGGTAAAACAAATTGTGAATTTTTTTTCCAGTTTAAGTGCACGTGGAAACCAAATCTCAATTAAATGCCTAAAGTCGTGTGTCTTGAGGCATACGCCTCAGTAAACCATGACTTTAGTCTTGACATTTGAGTTCTGCAAATGATGAGGGATGCTCATTCAAATTCATATGAAAACAGTTTCTTGTTCATCTCTATCTTGCAATGACAATCAATAAAGCTCAATGACAGATAATAACTCATGTGAGTCTGGAGTTAATTACCCCAATAGTCACTGAACTTTACCGAAAGTTTCCACCAGGTCACTGAACTTTAAAAACCATGTGGTTAGTCATTGAACTTTTGAAACTGAAACCCCATTTATCACCGAACTAATTCCCGTTAAAAAATTTGACGGAATTGATGATGTGGCTAATAGAATATCTTGCGTGGCATGTTTGTGAGTGGCGTGGAATTTTTGGTGATGGATGAGATTGCAGTTTCGAAAATTTAGTGACTAACCGCATTATTTTTAAAGTTCAGTGATCTAGTGAAAACTATAGGTAAAGTTCAATGACGATTGAGGTAGTTAACCACATTTTAAGATGTATAAAATTCAGTGTCTTGGTGGAAATCGTAGGTAAAGTTCAGTAACCTGTCACTGGTGGAAATCATAGGTAAAGTCAGTGACGGTTAAGGTAATTAACCTAAGTTTGAAGCTAAGTTGCTCCAAATATTTATTGAGAATCTCTTTACCGTAATACATCAAAATAGTCTGACCGGTAAGTCTGTTTATTGTCATATATGTATCGCAATGGAGAGATTTAAAAGGAAAGCTTCAATTTCTTATTTTAATATTTTTCAAATCTTAAGTAACGTGGAGGTTGAGCTGCGGCCTAGCGAGTTTAAGCGTAGCCTAGGCGTTAAAAAAAGTAAAAAAATGTTTTCTTATTTATAATGTTATTTTAAAATTTTAAATCAATTTAAAAATGATTTAATAATTAAAGGAAAAAAGCGTAAAAAAGTGTTCAAAGGTGTAAAAAAGCGTTACAAATGAGTAAAAGTGTAAAAAAAAGAAAAGCGCAAGCTAGACACTCTGGACGTTAAAAAAAATGATAAAAAAAAAACGCGAAGCGAGGTGTTTTGCTTCGACCTTGCGCTTAGGCGACGCCACTTTTTAGAACAATAGTTGTATAAATTGAGAATGATATATTTAACAAAATTGATAATGATTTAATTATACGACATTTTCAAAATTTGAAAACACGACGGGAACAATTCTAATAATGTAGCGTTACTTTGTTATTTTATTTATAGTTTTTTTATTATATAAAATTTGTCCACCCAAACAAAATATTATAGCTTCGTCACTGAAACAGATTTACCAGTCAGACTATTTCGATGTATTACGATAAAAAGATTCCCAATAAATGTCCGGAGCAACTTAGCTTCAAACTTAGGTTAATTACCTTAATCGTCATTGAATTTTACCTACGGTTTCCACCAAGTCACTGAACTTTACCTACGATTTCCACCAAGTTACTGAACTTTATACATCTTAAGATGTGGTTAATTACCCCAATCGTCACTAAACTTTCCCTAAAGTTTCCACCAGGTCACTGAACTTTAAAAACTACGAGGTCAGTCACTGAACTTTCAAAACCACAACCTCATTCATCACCAAAAATTTCACATCACTCACAAATGTGCCACGTAAGATATTCCATTAGCGACATCATCAATTCCGTCAAGTTTTTTAACAAAAGTTAGTTCAGTGATGGATGAGGTTGCAATTTCGAAAATTCAATGACTAACCACGTAGTTTTTAAAGTTCAATAAAGTTTATTGACTATTGGGGTAATTAACCCTGTCTTCCACATGTATTATTGTATGGACAGTTATACATTGCACTTTCACGAGAAATTTCTATCACAATTACAAAAGTTTTAGTTAAGTCAAATACCCCTAATCACAAAAAAATAAAATAATAATAAATATATAAAGTGTACAAAGAAATTCTCATTGAATAAAAAGTTCATTTCACATAAATAATTTTTAACTATTTTTTATACTTGCGTATCTTCAAATATTATTTTTACGGAACTTATAAAATATTTTAGAACGACGTGCAATGCAAGTTCACATGTAACTAGTATAATTTAAAGTAGGAACATATTCCATGCCATTTCGCAAATAGCCAAACTATTTTTAGGCATACGGTAGCTATACGTGCAAAACTAGATCAGCAAAACCTCAAACAGGCTTCTAGCTCTTGCTCGTCATTGCAACTATATCCAAGCAGGTATGCTCGAGCTGAAACACGTAAACGCCATCAGTCAAAAGAATAAGCCTATAAAATCACTTCAAAAGTTTAGAGATACTACAAAGATTCGTACCAAACCGGCCAGATCCCATAAATGGCTCTGCTTCATCAGCAGCGGCACCTTGCTGCTGTTCCTGAATTTTCAACCACATTAGACAAGCATCAGATTAAAAGATGACAACGGAGAGTCGAGATCAAAGCATCAGGTCCCACTAGTTCCATAACAATAATAAAAATAATAGTATTTCATGTTTTATCATAATAGTAAAAAAAAATACACGTCATTTATTTAATTTGCATTATTCCAATGGAATATTTTTATATAAAATTCAAAGAGATACGTGTGTTTCTTTGTGACGCTTTTTCTATTTTCAAGATTGTGGACACGAATGAGAGAAATCGGTTAATAAGATAGCAATAACAAGAAAGAGGACAATGTCTTACAGCATCTGGTTCCATTTCAGCTGGTGACAGCAATCTGTCAAAACAGCGTCCAGAAATGGTGCACACCAAGAGCTCGTTCGTCGGATCTGGAATTACTTCTCTGCACGTGTCATCGCAAACTGTACAAAACGAGGAAAAACCAACAAGTTTCAAATATCCCAGCTAGTAAGTATCAAGGAGTTTACATCCTTTGAAAAATATGTTTTGTTTATATACTATCGCCACTTCACATTTTCCAAAAACTAAAGATAACTTCTTACCATGAACATGCCCAGTCTTCTCACAAACAAATACATCACCAATTTGATAGTAAGTGCAACTTTCCCCAGAGCAGGCATGATCGGAAACCACTGTGTCGGCCAGGCCTCGGCTACTCTTCCACATGGAGACTTGATCGGCAAGTGTCTTGTCGAGAATTATACGGTCATCATTCACCTTATAATCAGATAGCAGATAATGAATAAAAAAATAGTCAACATGACATAATCCGACAGAAAGAATGGAAATAAACCACAGCAATAGAAATATAATCACCAGTCCTTGCCAGATAATTCTTTTGGTCGTTAAAGTTCCCCATTATAACAATAACACGTATTAGACTTTGAAATAATTATCTCAGATATGCACATCTAAGGATCTTTCCTAATACTATTGTCCTTTCAATGGCCCATGTCCGTGCCCATGTTTGGAGGGAGAATAAAAAATTCAGAACTCTGGTATGGGTTCACAAGACAAACCTAGGATTGTTAATTGTTCATTAATTTGATAACTTTTTTATGGGAAGGGTGGAAAGAAGTAAAAATATCCATATAAATGTATTCTTAACAGAGAATCTTTTATAGGTCTATAGTTTTATTACTGTAACATACAAGTATACAACAATAATCTGTAGTACTTGAATTTAGATGTAATCTAGTCTGAAATATCTTCAAGAACTGCATTTGTTGATCAATCCACATTTAGACGTGTCACAAACATTTCATCAAACAGTATTTGCTGTTTACCTGAGAAGGAAGAGGTGCTTGGCTTCTCTTTGCTACCTGCATTTGAATGTAATATTCTTTAAATTCAGAATGGCAACTCCTAACAAACTCAGCCATATCTTCTTCATCACGCTGCAGGATAAAAAAATAATATGCACGTTAAAATTCAATCTTGTATGGTGTCATAAATGTAGCCATTCACGAAGTTCGAAATATTCAGAATTACGGATTCACTGTAAAGCTATTACGAAAAAAGAAGACAAGAATACAGCCCTCGGGCATGCACCAAATGGTCACAGGAGATTGAATTAAAAAATGTGTCATTTTTAACATCAAATGTAATAATAACTACATGTGACATACTGACCTTTAATCCTCCCATTACAAAGGATTGATATAAGGATACACACAATTTTATAACAAAGATATTATAGGTACAGTTGTAACTAAATGATAGCATTCAAACTCAAATCTCAAATTACCTGAATGTAAAGTTTCTTCCAAGCACATTCCCGTGGCTTTTTTGGGGGCAGCAGACCCCACCGCATGCAGTATCTACACAAACACTATACATATTATTTTTCTTTAATAGAGTGCATAGGAGTAGATATAAAAGCATAATTGTTTTAAGTTGATAGGAGGATAGCCACATTTAAAATATGAGGTCAACTATGGTGAGAAGCACAACTTTGACGTTAGAATTAGTACAAGTTTTTAAAGCTCGTCAAAGGCATAAACATCCACTACCAGAGGGAAGGAAGGAAATTTGTCAAATACATGTGCAAACTAATGGCCTTTGCTTTGGTCAAACATTGACCAACTCCAAACACTATAAGATGTACATCACCAAGTACGGGGAAACTACTTCTTAGATTGGAACCAAATAAAAAGGCAAATGCATAACAAAGTAATGGAAAACCTTATTGTTCCTCACATAAACAAGAAACATGAGCACGAGCATGAGCACTACTGAAACTCTGACTACATGCAGTAACAAGCGTCTATACAAAATAGAATTGTATTGCGTAGAAGTACTGCACTCAAAAAGATACTGAAACAAATATTCAGTAATTTCAATTTTCTGCCAGAAAATATACATTCAAAAGATATATATCATTTTTCCGGTTAATACAAGAAACTTTTCTGCATTACAGCTGTATTTGAACCTCCTAAAACTTCTTATGGAGGATTTTTATTAGTAAGTGAGCATCTAAAATGTGGAAAATGAAGAAAACAGCACCATGTGCAAAAAATTTAACACCCACAAAGGAAAGAAGGCAAATACCATGAAAAATCAGATGTTGCAATAGCAATAGTTATAAAACATGCACGTGCAAACATGGAAAAGTATCAGCTGTGGACAAGGTGAAATGAAACATAAAATTACTCACAGGCGACGCCACAAAGACTCATCTGAAGCAGCATAATTTAGGAATCTACACACCAATGAGCACGCAATAAGATCCTGCAGTCCAAATATGACAGATGAATGAACTTCATAATAAGTAGCAACTCATTAAAAGAATACAGAATCAAATTATCGGAACAGCAAAAACACACATATCACAAAAAATTTAAATGCAAATCTAGATACCTCTGATGAGAGAAATTTGAGGATGTGATGGAACAATTCAGGAGGGACTTTATTACAAACCCCAGTTTCAATCCTCCTGGATACCGGTCTACTTTCCCTACTCTCCTTGCCATTATTGTTATTGTCGACTTTGATTATCTCACTATTCTTTGAAGGCAACAAGTAAGCTTCAGCTTCCAACTCCATGGATGATGAAGATGATGATATTAATGCCCTTGATAATCCTTCATCACTGATTTCACCTTCCTCGACTCTGATTCTCTTTGCTTCTTGCTGCTGCTTCTCTTCCTCTTCACTTAGCAAACCATTTTCCATATGCAATCTCTTTCCATCTTTCTCTTCCTCCTCTGCTTCATCACCCTCCGACTCAACTGTCTCCTCCACAGTCTTCAACTCTTCCTACAACACATCATCCAAGAGACCATGGTTATGCTCAAATGCACAAGTAAACATGTCTATATCATACATAAATCTTGTAAATACTGTAAAAGTTTGTAATTTTAGAACAGAAGGAATCCTGAAGACTCAATTTCAGTGAAGTTGAGATTAAGGTATGCAGGATGTGAAAAATGCACAAGTGCCTTCCAGAAGGCAAACATGTCCCTTTCGGTCGATAGCGTTGTTCGAACACGTCAAACACTGATCCTTCCCACCCGTCGACCCTGACTATTTGTCCAGCATTTGTTAGACCATCTCCTTATTGAACCTTAGAAATCGTCATTTTGGATGCTTCTCCAATGCATGTCACACAAACACTCTTATCTAGCACTCACACACTTATCCAAACCCTTCAACACGTTGTGTCACAAAGGGAATTTTTTCCAATAATCAACATATAAATCGTAAATTAATTACATTTCAAATGATAAAACATTAATGATGTGCACAGTGTTTCAACACAACAGGCCCATGAAATGCATGATTGTTACTGCACATTTCTATATTAATAACAAGAAGAAACTTGTGCCTGAGCCTGACTGTACATGCCTATTTTTGGTGCCCGGCTGTGCAGTCCCAGTCTGAATAGATGATTTATACTAAGTAAAAGCAAAACTCAACAGCGAAATCAAAATAATCAAACAATTTATTAATTAAATCAAAATATATGTTCCCTATTAAAGCATGATAGCCCTCTTAAAAGAAACAGGAATACAAAAAACTTGGAAATAGGNCTAAAATTTGGATCTCTACATATAAATGTAAATGTAAATTTTTATGAGACAACAATATATAAACTAATCAGAAAAATAGAAGTAGAATTTAGGGGGAAAAAAAATTATAACTGAAAACCTTAAAACCCCAATTCTTCAATGAAATAACCAAAGTGCTAAATACAATGGAGGACAAAAATATACATCCCCATGTATAACACACATCCTGAGAATGCAGCGTATATAAAAAAAATATATAAAATTGTTCAAAAAAAATTCTGAGAAATCCAAGATCGTGTTAGAAACATAATTACCTGATCGGAGAGTTCGGCGAGGACTTCAGATTCCAGGAATTGAGCGAGGACTTCATCCTCATCATCAGACGCCATAAAGATTACAATTTTTTTTTAAAAAAATGATCGACGGGTACGTATGTATAGGCCGTGGGGGTTGTCCGGGAGGCACGTTCACCGGCAAATTCAAGATGGGAGCGTCGGCGAATCTGGACCGTTGATTTATGGGACGGGATGAGATGAGGAGAGAGAGAAGGAGCGAGATTCGCGTGGGATTCGGCCGCGTGACAAGGATGTCGGATCGTGGGCTCGGGTCACAGGATTGGGCCAGTTAGGGGCCTACTGAGTTCGATTCTTCGAGGAGAGAAGAGAGAACGGAAATTTCTAAGCCGGGTTACGGAAGAGTCCACGCGTGGGCATTGCACGTGGCATACCTAGAGCGCGTTTGGTAACGATTAAAATTCAATTAAAATTAAAAATATAGTTTTTATTGGATCTCACTCGTCTCATAAAAGTCAACAATAAATGTTAATTTTTCAATTTTAATCCGATTTTAATCTCTCCCAAACGGGCTCTTAAACAAGAATCTCATCTCTTTTGCCGGTGACTTTGGTAAGAACGGGAATAGAGATGGCAATGGGGTGGGTTCGGGCCGGGCTACTCTCCCACCCCCGCCCAGCCTTAGACGGGACGGGGTGGGGCTGGTTCAGGGCGCGAGCTTGCCCCATTTCCTGCCCCGTTTATTATTATTATTATTATTTTTCAAAAATATTTAGTTAACTATTTTTCTTTTAATTTGTAATTAATTATTTTCTTTTTATTCTTCACGGGGCTGGTTTGAGGCACTCCCTCTCCCCCTGGCCCCGCCCAACCAACCAACCCGTCGAGGTGGGTTTTTTTCTCCCCATTCGGGGCGGAGCGGATTTTTTTGCTATCAATAAACAGGAAGCAAAAATAGTAACGTGATTTATCAACGTGGATGATCAACGTTAGATCGTGTTATTTTAGTCCGGATTTGATTTTGTAAAAAATTAGGTTTTTAATATAATTTAATAAAAATCAATAAAACGTATTGTTGAAAAGTTAAAAATTGTGAATTCCATAAAATATGTGGTTGAAAATAAATTTGTAAAAATAGGTTTTAAAAAATGGAGATCAAACTGTACTTAATGAAGTTATGGTGCATAATTTATCAATGAACAATGTAGCTGCCGCGACTTAGATTGATGTTGTGGTTTGGGACTTCTCGATCATAGTCGTGTTAGATTTTATTTAAGGAAGACTACACCTACCATGAGTAACACTTATATTTGATTGGGGGTCATATTACATTAGATAGCATGTGAACCCACATGTACCATAGTAACCCGAGGACCGTACACCCCAAAGTAGCGCATGGCGTCACACTTGCGTTCTCTATGCATTTGCTCACTTAAACATCGGATGAGTAACGAAGACATACTCAACATCTTTACTTTAGGTACAAGCTTTTGCTCTTGTCCATCCTTTCATCTCAATTCTTACAATACTAAACACACGATATTTTTTATAATATCGTCTCACGAGACTAGTTTTGTTACACTCAAACGACTAGAAATCGTGCGGCATTAACGTGCACTATTCATGTCCATCACGATAAAATGTTAAGTCGGTCTTTCAACGCTCACACAAATAATTTAACCAACTAGGCTAAATTATTACAACTTTGAGTAGAAGATTTGAAGTAAGGAAACTATGGAAAACAAGTAAGATTAAACTCTCTTTGTATAGAAATAACTTTGATCTCTTGAATCCCATGAATATTTTTACAAATGAGACTACACTCTATCTATAGGAAAAAAAAAACATTACAAGTTGTCTAGGATTTAACTGCCAAGATCAATCTTCATCCAAGGGTCCTCATTGGATGTAAGTTATCTTAAACCTCTTAAGACCTTAAGGAATCAAAGTTGGAATTTGCTCCATTGCAAGTGGCATATCTTTATAATTCTCACATGCAAGTAGATATATCCCTTTCATAGTGGCCAAATTGACATTTGCTTCCTCTTAGACATTTTATCTCTTGCAAGAGGCATAAGTGGCCAACTTGAACAAGATGTCCCCAAAATATCTAACTGCACCCCATGTTATTTCTCTCTAGAAAATCACTTTGATATGATGGAAAAATTGTCCATGTCATGCAGCTTGTTTGTTGCTGTGCTGCATGCGTCATGTCATGACTGTAGTCTGTGTCCTACCATGTCCTAACCGTGTCTTGGGTGCTGTCTGCTTCGTAGTGCTTGCACACACACCCGAATTTCCTAGACACGACCTGGACATGACGCTGTCACCTTGGACATGAATCATTTCCCCACCAATTTAGGCGACTCCCTCATCGCCATATACCTCTGAAACTTAGACCGAATTAACCATAGGTCTACTTCATTTCCCCACTTAAGGCCATGACATTGCCGTGCCATGCTAGATCTCAAGTCATTACCTTACGATCCGTCACACTCACCCATACTAATTCGCTAATGTCCTCGTAGCGGAGCATGTTTGACACTTTTTCATGCGACTTACGCTTTGCATTGCCCTTCCAGTCAATGGGTTTGAATGTTCTTTCTTCTTGTTGCACCATCCCCTCGATGGACGGGTGTCCGCAATGCTCCATGCATCTCTCCCCGTTGCAACCTCTTGCATGCCCCGTTTGACACCAACCTTCACCACAAGCATCACCGCTTTGGTTCCTCGGATGGACGACTCCC
>CAIGRL010037720.1:0-13980 GCA_903798325.1 Fraxinus xanthoxyloides
TACTAGTTTAACACAGTTTGGAACCCCATTAAGAATTTGTGAAGAGGGATATTTTGACCGATTATAAATTTCACAGAACGACGAAAGTGTTTTAACTCGTATCAAATTAGAGGCACTAAGAGGGGAAGGTCTAAGGTTTTTGCAAGCATTTTAAAACTTGCTTTTGAAAAATCTAGCAACCTCAATAATAGTAATGAGGACAACACAACTCATCCTTAAATATTTTCGAGAAATTCAATTATTTTAGTTGGGATAATTATGCTCGTCTAGGGCACTGTTTGTCCAGGGCCCATATGTCGTTGGACGAGTTGGAGTGTCCTTTTAGTTGTCTTCCAACACAAATATGATCAATTTGCTTTATAAACAGCAGGTTAATGTTGGGATAACAAATTCATATTTTGAAAATCAACAACCAATTGAGTATCTTTAGTGTCTTTTCTCAAAGAATAGATAAAGAGTGGGGGAAAAAAAATGATTTGCAGGAGTAGATGATTAAGCATGGGCCTCTCCAAAGCTACTTATATGTATAAAAGACAATACATTCACCAGGCAAGGGTGTAAAACAATTTAGAATATTAAAGGTCCAAAAGTATTTAAAATGATAGATTTTATTTTATTCTTGTCTATTTAAGTAAATTTATATAAAATTTAAAAGAAAATAGATATACGAGAATATGAGAATAGGAAATGAAAATAACGGCTCCCTTTATTTTTCCTATTTTTTAACTTTGAGAAATAAAGATTAAGAAAACAAAATAGCTAAAACAAGAAAATTTAGATTGTGAAGTTAGAAAGAGTATATCAATGAATCGAGTTCAATGAATAGAGGAACAAGTCGAGTCGACCCTGACGACAATAAATCCTCGAACTATTTCAAGATGTTATGGAGTTGAGTAATGGATTATACTGGTTGATAGACCTTATATTTGAGCAACCAGCTTCCAATTATTACTTTTCTTTGAGATATTTTCATGTAATTAATTTCTAAAATGGGGAGAGATGAAAGAGATAAGAGGGAAAGTTCTTCTGTGAGGTAAAAATCAAATTTTAAATCATTGGACCGTAATGGACCTGATTTTGCTCATATAAAATTCTATAATGCCCATATAATTACTTATCTTTACATTACTCACCTAATATTTTGTCTAATATTTTTGGCGAAACTTAAAAAATGCCGGCCACATTTTAATATTAAATATTTTATGGATGTAGAAATTTAAACGTTCAGTGAATCATAATGTTATAATTTAATGCTGACACAGTAATTAATTTTCTCTTGTTCTTATTTTATTTTGGTATATAAAATAAAAAAAGTCGCATGTATCAAGGTGACTGTACAACAGTTCTTGTGCAGTGACATTATTAGGCTCCATTTGTTAGATAATTTCACTAGTTTAGATTATTTGAATACGTAATAGAATCTTCAAAAGACTTTATTTTTAAAGAAATCAGGAAAGTGATAAGATAGTTCGAGGGAGTAGTGAATCGTCCATTTCCACAAGGAAGAAAGTCGGCATATTTTTCAATTTAGAGAGCATCAATAAATTTAGATGGTAAAAATTTGTAAGTACTCCAACAAGCTCTTTAAATTTAATACTTAATTTTACTACTTCCAGAAAATATTCATTATTTTTCCTCATCTTTTATTTTTATCCGCTTTCTTTCAAATTATTATATTATTTTTTTATTGAAAATTGAAATACTTTGAATATATTTAATTATAAAGAGTTGTTTGACTCTTCAAATATGGAGAGTCAAACTCACTATCTAGCTTAAAATATTAATTGAAAGAGTCTTGTAGCATAATTTAAAGGGTTGATCTTTAAAGGTGCCCTAATTGATTGTGAAAAATTAGATGTTGAATGCTATTCGTATATCTAGCACAAAGTGTTGGATTACAAGGAATAAGATTAAGAGATTATATTAGAGGAAATTATGATGTATTATTCTATGCAGCATTCATTATTAGAAAATTATCGACGAAATTGTCGTTGCTATTTTTGTTGGCAAATCTGTCCGTCGAGAAATTCCTTGATGCTAAAATATCCTTCTTCGCAAAATAATAAAAAAATTTATTATTTATTGTTCGTCGATAATTAATTATTCCGTTGGTAATCCATTGCTATTTGCAATGAAAATTGACTATCGATAAATTTTTCTAGCTGATGCTGCACTTTCTAGTAGTGATTTGGAACTATAAAATATTATTAAAAAATGTACAAAAATTATTGTGATATTTTTATCTATAAGTAACTTTTCTTGTACATACATTTCTAGCAACCGATTTTTTTTTTCCTTGAATTTATAGTTTATGTGATCTTTTAAGATTTTCTACTTATAAAAACCTTGTTACTTCTAATAATTTTTATTTTTTTTTTATTTTTTTACCTATAATTGAATTGTTTTGCTTATATTTGAATTTTTTGTATTTAATTTTCGTATTCCAATCCAATCAATATTTTCAAAACTCATGATATGGTGTATTAATCTAAACCTTCCAATAAGTCAAATGACATTTAATTAGCATTGATTAATATGTCATGTTAAATGGAATCCACATCTTATCTCAGTTAATATCACTTAAATAGTCCCATCAACCGTCCTAGATAAATAGCTTTATTCATCAGTTGTATTTAGTTAGGAGGATAAGTGCTCCATATTCATTTAAGGGAAAATTATAACAGCGATCGATAATCTTTTTCAATTTTTGTAAACTTTATTCCAACTTTTACTTTGTACCACCCACAGTTTCATACCTTTCATGAATTTATACCTGATGTCCAAATGGATGAAAATCGTTGGTTGATCAAGAAATTTGACTTTGACCAAAATTAGACTATTTTTGAAGGGTCAAATGATGATTTTACATTTTATACATAAAATAAGTTAAAAAATTAAACTAAAAAATAAAAATAAAAACGAAAAAATATTTAAACTCACCTTCTCCGCCGTCACTAACACTTTAACGATGGAGTGCCTCCATCTCCTCCTCTACCAGTCACTACTAAAATCAAGTCTTCACCTGAGGCTCCGAAATTGGAGCGTCCCACCTCTGCTCTGACTCTGGTGTTCCCTCTCCGGGAGGATTGCTGGTCGGAGGAGACGACCCGGATGCTCATTGAGGCATGGGTGATGTGAACCCACGTAGCGAAGAACTACGAAACTCACAACGGAGCTGAAATCGAACCCAAGAAAGCCAAATAACCAAAGTTTGGGTTTGATTCGATAAATAATGAATAAAAAAACCATGTGGCCGCATAATATATTTCTATGCGGTCGCATAGAACATTTAAAACGTCCCCTATTAGTTTCGGTAATGGCGTATGCGACCACATGTACTGAACTACTATGCAGTCGCGTAGTAGTGATTTTGGCCTCATTCTTCATCCACTTGAATCAAGTTACTCCAACCCGTTTCAGCCATCGACCCCAACGTGAGACTTACTCCATTCTTTACCAAGATTACCATGTCGTCAACCTAGCTTGAACGAGTAATCTCATCGTCTCTTTCACCCACTTTACTCTCGAATGTATCATTCGATCTCCTTCAATAATTAATGGGTCTTTCTCTGGGCTCGATCTTGACGCGCTTGACTCCGTGCTCACATCATCCCCTCCCTCTTTAAAATGATTAAACCTTGAATCTGCACCTGCATCAAATAGAAAGAGATCGGATACATTAAAAGTAGCCGAAATATTATATTCACCAAGAAGATCCAGTTTGTATGCATTGTCATTGACTTTCTCGAGAACTTGAAACGGTGCATCCCCTCGTGGTTGCAACTTTGATTTTCATTGCTCTGGAAAGTTTTCCTTTCTCAAATATACCCAAACCTAATCATCGGGTTCAAATGAACACTCTTCCGGCCCTTGTTGGCTTGTGACGCGTAATGCTTGTTTTTGTTCTCAATTTGCATTCTTACCTTCTCATGGAGTGACTTCACCATCTCGGCTTTCTTTTTCCCATTTAAGCTAACACGCTCATTCATAGGTAAATGGATTAAATCCAATGGCATTGGTGGATTAAAACCATAAACAATTTCAAATTGTGAACATGTAGTAGTGGAATGTACAACCCTATTGTAAGAAAACTGAACGAAAGGTAAGCACTCTTCCCAATTTTTTAAGTTTTTATTAACTACACAGTACGCAACAATTGAATCATAGTCCTATTGACTACTTCGATTTGACCATCGATTTATGGGTGACATGTAGAAGAAAACAACAATTTTGTGTCTAACTTACCCCACAAATACTGCCAAAAGTGACTAAGGAATTTAACATCCCTATCCGACACTATACTTTTAGGAACTCCATGTAAATGCACTATTTCCTTAAAGAACAAGTCAACTATATTAGTGGCATCATCGATTTTATGACATGGAATGAAATGCACCATCTTAGAAAACCTATCAACCACTACAAATATGGAATCCCGACCCTTTTTAGTCCTAGGTAAACCCAAAACATAATCCATGGAGATATCAACCCAAGGTTCACTAGGAACATGCAAAGGAGTATACAACCCATGAGATAGAACCTTAGACTTTGTCTGCTTACAAGTTATGCATGGTTCACAAGAAATTCTACATTAATTCTTATTTTAGGCCAATAAAAATGTTCCCTTAACATCTCTAAGGTTTGCAACCCCGAAATGACCCATTAATCCCCTACTGTGTGCTTCTTTAACCAACGATTCATACATAGAACAATTAGGAACACATATTTATTTTCCCGAAACAAGTAACCATCATGCTTAAGAATTTGTCATTCGCACCCTTATTACATGATTCATATATGCCGAAAAAATCTACATCATCAACATACATGTCTTTAATATATTCAAACCCAAGTAACTTCGTAATTAAAGAAGTTAGAAGTACATACCTCCGGGACAACGCATCCGTCACCACATTTTTCTTACCACATAGGGAAACGTTTCAGTGAACTCCATCCACCTTGTATGTCTCTTGTTTAGCTTACCTTGTCCCCTTAAATGCTTTAAGGACTCATAATCGGTGTGAATCACGAACTCCTTTGGCCATAGGTAGTGCTGCCATGTTTCCAAGACTCGAACAAGTGCATAAACTCCTTGTCATATGTAGGATAATTGAGAGTTGCTCCACTTAAATTTTCAATGAAGTAAGCTATGGTTTTCGTTCCTTCATTAAAGCAGCTCCAATACCTATCCTTGAGGCATCACACTTAACCTCAAAAGTATTGTTAGAGTTAGGTAACAATAAAATCGGTGCTTCACACAACCTATCCTTTATAGTTTGGAATGCATATTCCTGTTCAATGCCCCAATGAAACTATATGCTTTTCTTTATAATTTTCGTGAGTCGTGTGTCAATTGTGCTAAAATCCTTTACAAAACGCCTATAGAAACTAGCTAATCCATGGAAGTTTCTTACTTCAGTTACATTTTTAGGTGTTGGCCATTCGTTAATAGTGTTTGTCTTTTCATCATCTACCTCTATTCCATTAGCGCTAATCACATATCCTAGAAACACAATTTTTTCTGTGCAAAATGTATACTTTTTAAAATTAGCATAAAGTTGTTATTGTCTTAAGACCACAAGCACATATTTCAAATGTCCTACATGTTCTATTAAATTCTTACTATACACCAATATGTCATCCAAGTAAAGTGCCATAAATTTACTTATGAATGCACGTAAGACATGATTCATTAACCTCGTAATGTGCTAGGTGCATTAATAAGTCCAAATGACATAACTAACCACTCATACAAGCCTTATTTAGTTTTAGGGGTGGTTTTCCATTCATCTCCTTCCCGCATCCTAATTTGATTGTATCAACTTTTAAGATCAATTTTACTAAATATGTATGATCCATGTAATTAATCCAACATATCATCTAACCTAGGAACATGATTACGATACTTTACTGTCATATTGTTGATGGCCCTGCAGCCGACACACATCCTCCAAGTTCCATCTTTCTTTGGCACCAGTAGTACAAGCACGGCACATAGACTCATACTCTCCTTCACATATCCCTTACTCATTAATTTCTCCACTTGCCTTTGAAATTCCTTTGTCTCCTCGAGACTATTTCGGTAAGCTGGCCAGTTTGGAATGACTGCGTTGGGTACGAAGTCAATTTGGCGTTCAATGCCTAAAATGGGTGGCAATCCACTAAGCACGTCATCTGGAAATACATTTTCAAATTTTTGCAATAAAGAAATAGCCAAACTAGAGGGGGATAGATTAAATTCCTCAAAATTGAGGAGTGACTCTTTGTATGCCAACAAAATCATTTGTTGTCACTCCACTACCTCTCTTCTCAACTCACTCCCTTTTGCAAAAAAAATTGCTCTTGGCTTTTCTCTCCTCTTGGAAGACCCCTCTTATTTTATCTCATGTGGGCTTTCTCTTTTTTTTTTCCTCTTTTATCCACCTCACTATTTTCTCTCTTATTTGTCAACTCATTGCTTTCTTTCTTGCCATCTTGCTTATTATTTTCTCTCTTTCCCTCTAATTCTTTCCGTCTCTTTTCTTTCTCATTTTTCAATTTGATCTGGTCCTATACACTTGTGCTAGAGTTAATGGTGCAAGTATAATAGATTTTCCGCCCTTGACAAAGCCGTACCAATTTTTATACCCATCATGGATCATCTTTCTATAGTATTGCCATGGTCTTTCCAACAATATATGACCCGTATGCATTGGTACTACGTCACACAATACTTCATCGTGAGAACTACCTATCGAAAAATTTACTAACACCCTTCTATTCACCTTGACTTCCTCACATTCATTCAACCATTGCAATATATAGGGCCTCGGGTGTTTAAGCATAGTTAACCCTAGTTTCTCCACCAAACTAATGCTAGATACATTTGTACAACTCCCACCATCAATGACCATGCTACACACCTTATTATTGATATGGCACCGTGTATGGAAATTATCCTCTCTTTGTTGCTCCAAGTCATCCGCCTTGATTTAAGTATTAAGAGCTCGCATCGTGACTAATAACTCGCCAACTACATATTCCAATCTGCCTTCATCACTAGCTTCTTCCAATTCCGGCATGCCTTCATAATCACTGTCATTGTCACTCACCATTCTCCATTATCCCGTAAAATCATCGCTATTTTGTTTGAACATTGAGAATCGATGTGCCCTGACCCCAAACACCTAAAGTATTTGATGTCTAGATTCCTTGATGGCTGGGGTTCCATTTTCTTGCTAGAAGTTTCTTCCTCTTCCTTTGACAATTCAATTTTTCCCCTAGAAACAGCCTCACCTCCTTTGTGGATGCCCTACTTCGGTTTCAAGGATGAGCTAGAACCCGAAGCACCTGATGAATACCTTGTTGTCCCCTTTATCTTCAATTGCATTTCCACTTTCATGGCTACATGTAGCATGTCTTCCAGCTCCACATAATGTTGTAGCTCAATCACATTAGCTATATCCCTATTCAACTCATTCAAAAACCTGGTCATGGTGGCTTCTCGATCCTCCTCCACGTCCGCCCTATTCATTAGCAACTTCATCTCTTTGTGATAGTCCTATATACTCTTCTATCATTGGTAGAGGCTTCGTGGTTTTTGATGAAACTCTCAATAGTAGTAATTATATATGAACATCTTCCGCATGATAGCTTTCAAGCCCTCCCATGTATTGATTGGTCATACCCTATTTCTCCTCCTCGTTGTCACCACTTGATCCCACCAAGTGATTGCATAGTCGGTGAATTCAAGGACCTCCATCTTTACATTCTTCTCCTCTGAATAATTGTAGCAGTTAAAGATTAATTCAACATTCTTCTCTCACTCCAAGTAAGTTTTCGGATCACTCATTCATTTGAATGATGGAATTGATATTTTAATGTTGTCCATATTCCCATCCACCTCGTCTCCTACCAAGTTTATACCCCTTCGTTCAAACCTAGCTCCTATATTTCTCATCCTACCCATGTCAGCATCGATTACTGCATCCTCATCCATGTCACTCCCATATTCATACTCTTAACGCACCTCCATCCTAGGCTCCCGCCTACCCCATCTCCATACATTTGGAACCCTCTTGCGCAAATTGGCAAGCTCTATGTCTTGTCTATCCAATCTATCCCGCACATCTTCGAACAATCGCTCAAATCTACGTATCATCTCTTCGACACGTTGATTTGATTGTTATCTCGACTTGGTGTTGATCCATCCTAAATCTAAATTTATTTCTACCTCACAAATGTGCACTTGTGTATCACTCAATTCGACTTTTTTCCTCTATTGATCTCACCACTCTGCCTTTTTCCACTCAATACTTTAACCCAAGTGCTTTCAAAGGACAAATTAGAACTCAACCAGGAATTATTCTCGTAGAATTCAAACTGAGATTTTGAGTGAGATTTTCTTTTTGGAGAATTTAAAGACTCAAGAAAGAGCAACTAGAATTGAATTAAGATGGAATTTTTGAACTCAAAAAGTTGTTTTTGAATTGAACACTAGAGAATTGGTAATTGGCTGTTGAATTTCGAGATAAATGATAACAAGTACTCTCCTTTTTTCATTGTTCATAGAACTTTCTGAATTTCCTGAATTTTCGAATTTTTTTGGACTCGAAATTCAACTATGAAACTGATAAAAAAAATATAAATTGATTTGGAAACAAAATGAGTTCAAGAACATCTTTTAAAATTTGACGGAAAGATTACGAATTAAAGACTCAATTAAAGGAATGAAAGAAAAAGGTAAAAAAAAGACTCAAACGAAAAAAGAAAAAGATATAACTTTTGATTTTAGAGCTTAAACTCTGATACCAATTGATGTGAACCGGCATAACAAAGAACTACGAAACTCACAACGAAATTGAAATTGAACCCAAGAAAGCTAAAGAACCAAAATTTGGATTTGATTCGACAAATAACGAATCAAAATAACCAACACAACGCGAATGTATGTTGACTCTTTTGATTGATTAATTGAAAATCTCACCCGATTGATTTGAACGCTAAAGAAAGATCTTGATTTGTCTAACGAAAAACAAAAGTTGAAAGCAAAATAGCATCTCGATTAATTTTCAATAATGTTGTGTAAAAATACAATGAAATAAAATTTCTATTTATACTAAGCCTAAAATTCGTGCATAATAATCAAGAAATTGCACAAGTTTGGTAAGAATATAATTCTAATGTAATTAGGAAATTTCCAAAAAAAATAAAATTCTCGCTGCCCGATTAAACTATACGGCTGCATAGTATATTTCTATGTGGTCGCATAGATTCAAAACGTCCCTACTTAGTTTTGGTAANGATTTGTCTAACGAAAAACAAAAGTTGAAAGCAAAATAGCATCTCGATTAATTTTCAATAATGTTGTGTAAAAATACAATGAAATAAAATTTCTATTTATACTAAGCCTAAAATTCGTGCATAATAATCAAGAAATTGCACAAGTTTGGTAAGAATATAATTCTAATGTAATTAGGAAATTTCCAAAAAAAATAAAATTCTCGCTGCCCGATTAAACTATACGGCTGCATAGTATATTTCTATGTGGTCGCATAGATTCAAAACGTCCCTACTTAGTTTTGGTAATGGTACATGCGACTGCATGCACTGGACTACCATGCGGTCGCATAGTAGTGATTTTGGCCTCCTTCTTCCTCCACTTGAATCAAGTTGCTCCAACCCATTTCGACCATCGACTCCAACATGAAACTTGCTTCATTCTTTGCCAAGATCACCATGTCATCAACCTAGCTTGAACTAGCAATTCCACCGCCTCTTTCACCCGCTTTGCTCTCAAACGTGTCATCGGGCCTCCTTCAATAATCAACGGGTCCTTCCCCTGGCTCGATCTTGACGCATTCGACTTCGTGCTCACATCAATGGGGGGTCAGAAGCACTAGTAAGAGGTGACCGACACTTTCAATGCCCTCCACACATACTCGAAGAAGCTCCACCACACCGACATTCAGTGTAAAAATCACTTCAACATCGTCAAGAAGAAGTACAAGATTGAGAAGACTAAGGTAATTCAATCCAATGGCCAATATGCCTCCACATTGCCTCCGACAACTTCGATTCCCTCATCGGTGATACCTTCTCGAAGGCTAATAGCATCCTCAACAATGGTCATAAGAAAAAACTTCGCCGAAGAGTTTCTCTATCTTCGGAAGTTTCTCCTTCACCGCCGCAAACGAAGACAACAATGACGTAGCACTGGAAATGTTTTCCAGATTCGATTAGTCCTCTACTGAAGGTGCCGTGGTCGGTGTCGGTGGGGCCGAGGTCAAAGAGCTCGGGAATTATCATTTTACCCTTTAATAATTGTCTAAATTTTGTCAAAGTCAAATTTCTTGGTCAACTAACCTCAGGTGCGAATTTATGAGATGTTTGAGACTGTGGGTGACATGAAGTGAAGGTTAGAGTAAAGTCTGCAAAAATTGAAAAGATTAGGGACCGCTACTGCAATCTTTCCTTAATTTAATTCACCTATTAGTTACACCAAAAGTCAAATGAAATTAAATTAATCCTTATATGACCTAGGATGCTGTGCTAATGTATATTAAAAATGATAATTATGTTGATCCTAACTCTTGTCAACATCTCGTTTGAAGAAAATAATATGCTCAAGAGGCATGTTGCAAATATAAATATAAGAAAGTAAATTCGTTTATCTCCCAAAAACAGTTTTAACCATCTCTATCTTATTTTCATGATAAAAAATTCTACATTTTTTTTTCAAAATCATAATGTCATAAAAAACAAATTACTGTCCAAATTCCAAAAACGATTATATCTTATCTCTTATAAGTTTTGGTCAAGACCACCATGTCCAAATTTACGGCATGGTCAATGACTTGTAATTCTATAGTTTTGAACAAGAATTTAAATTTCCTGTTTATTTTATATTAAATCCAATAATCCTGTCTAAATTCAGAGGAAAACTTGTTTGACTCTTACATACAAACAACTTAACAGTATGTAATAATAGGATAAATCTATTTATAAAATGTTTTTGTGCAATAATAAAGAAACAAAATAAAAGCATAGTAAGTATTCAGACAGGTCACATTATGAGATTATGCTCTATATAAAGAAATAATGCTGATGGGAAAAAGTAATATCCAAATTCATTGAAACACACACTTTAGAGAGACATATGGGGAGTTCGCAGGAACAGCAACAGCAAGACAGTGGTGAAAATAACAGCCATCGGATCGGAGCCGTTCCAGATACACCACCAGCCGGCGGACAATACGATCACCAGATTCATGAGAAACAGGTTCATGTTTTGCTTTTCTTATTTTCAGCTTCATAATTTATTTTTTCTAACCCTTTTTGTATTTGCATTCAGAAGCCTGGATGGAGAAATTTTTTGTCGTATGTTGGCCCGGGTTTCTTGGTCTCATTGGCATATCTTGATCCCGGAAATTGTAAGTCTCCGAGTATCTATAATGCCCGCTTGATGTACAGTACTAAGTATTAATGTATTCATTCGACAGCATCTTTATTTTTTGTAATTAGTCTATGATATTGATCTTTATTTTATGATGCCGTATTGCAGTGGAAACTGATTTGCAAGCTGGTGCAAACCATGGATATGAAGTAATTAATTGAAATCTTCTTCTTCGTCTTCGCTCTCTGTGTATTCTTTATTAGTAGTAATATTTAATTATTTGCAATAATCAGCTACTTTGGGTGATACTTATCGGATTAATCTTCGCTCTAGTTATACAATCGCTTGCAGCTAATCTTGGCGTAAGCACGGGTAATGACGGCAAAAACTTGTACCTAAATTATTGAGTTACATAATTATGAAATTATGGTCATTTTAATGTTAATTAATGGGGTTTGATTTTTTGCTTAATTTTCAGGCAAACACCTCTCAGAACTGTGCAGGGCTGAGTACCCCCGATATGTCCGATACTGCTTATGGATACTAGCTGAGATTGCTGTCATAGCAGCTGACGTTCCTGAAGGTACTGTCTCGTACCCCCAAACGAGCATATTTTCATGTATGACAATTGTTTCAGCTTGTAGTGTAAGTCAATGCGCGTGTATAAACATATACGATGATTTTTTCTTGTATTATAAGCCGATACTTGAATTTTCTTCGAGCTAGTATAGACTCGACTAACTATAGAATTTTAACAGTGATTGGGACGGCATTTGCACTTAACATACTGTTCCACGTCCCAGTTTGGGTTGGAGTTCTTTGTACTGGTTTGAGTACTCTCCTACTACTTGGTCTACAGAGATATGGGGTAAGTAAATCTTAATTTTTTCCTTAAAAAATATCTTAATAAATAATAAATCGATTTTATCAAATCCTATGATGTCATAATGATAAGACCACGTGAATACAACGTGAGAACAACGCATACATAATTTATTTATTGACAACTAAAGACTTACAAAGGAATATACTTTGAAGGTATCATACTCATGATTATATTATATACCAACGAAAGTTTCAAACATGGTATGCTAAGAGCTGTGTTCAATTGAATATATGAATCAAACAACTGAGATAGATTAGTGCACATTATTTACTAGTCTTTTGTCTTGTAACAATTTTAACCTGTATAGATTTGGCGTCTCCTTATTCCTTACGTCGTTGTGTTACTTGTTTTTTATTTGGCGTCTCTTTATTCCTTACGTCGTTTTGTTACTTGTTTTTGTTTCTTATTAGAATCTTATATACATTTTATTTATTTACTTTTTGCCGTAATTTAATTACGAAAATAATCCTTATGGTCTTATATACAGTTGCTAAACGTTAAATATTCCACATTGTCATCAATGACAACCCCCTCACCGACTATTTGTCTTTTTATTTGTTAATAGAGATTTCGTCGGATAAATACTTAAAAAAAGAATCTAAAAATACAAACTTCACCTATTTTTTTTTTGACATAATCAGATTCGAGCCTAAGTAAAGAAGTGTCGCACTACGTGCATTTGCAATCAACGTAAAATATGTATTACATCTCATAACACGAATAGTTCATTTATCTATTTTATTTCCTTCGTTGTCTAGAAATAGAAATACTTCGAGTTTTATTTTTAACCATACCGAATCTGAAATCAATTATTTCTGCTTAAATTCAAAATTATTTATGAACTCATGTTGAGAGGAAATAAAAATAAAAAATAATTGTAAGATAAATTTAATGCAACTGAGTTGGACAAAATAGTATACTACAAATCATTTTAAAATATCGAATAAATTATAACAGGTTGAACAACTCTGAATATTTTTATCTAAAATTTAAAAGCCTTAAATTTATTTGTTTTATGCCAACTGCCAGGATAAGAACAGGAGGACTGTGCAGACTGCACTTAATACATATCTCGAAAATATTTTTTACAAAATATCCTCAAAGAATCATATTATGGGCGTGTTCGATCGTACTTAAAATTCAATTAAAATTGAAATATAGCCGTTATTGGGTCTTATTCGTCTAATAAAAGTCAACAATAACAATAACGACTAGTTTTTCAATTTTAATCTGATTTCAATCTCTAACGAACACGTCCATAGTGTGTCAATATCCTATATATTTTAACTTGTATTTGATATCGAAAAATATTTTTCGATGAAATTGACTCGGGAAATTGAATTCAACAGGTGAGAAAGCTTGAATTTTTGATAACAGTATTGGTATTCATCATGGCTGCATGTTTTTTTGGTGAACTAAGTTATGTGAAGCCTCCTGCAAAGGATGTAATGAAAGGAATGTTCATTCCCAAACTCAGTGGCAACGGTGCAACTGGTGATGCCATTGCACTATTGGGCGCCCTCGTCATGCCGTATGTATTATAACTTTTTCAATAAGTTATTTTTATCGAATTTCACTGAGAATTTATCTTTCTGATTTTTTTTAACAGGCATAATCTTTTCTTGCATTCAGCTCTTGTGCTCTCTAGGAAAATACCGAATTCTGTTCGAGGCATCAATGTAAGTTGATTTTCGTATTTAATATTCAAAAGTAAGCGTAA